>WNWK01000020.1:447500-547500 GCA_009830355.1 Cherax destructor
GCAAAGGTTTCATTAGGCACACAGTTGTATGCGTACACCAGTGATAAGTTATTTATATATAATCTAGGATAATCCAAGTCACACATTTTTACTGGGGTCCGCAAATTTATCTTAATTCACATAACGAAAACGTAAAAATAAACTCGATTTATTAAGATCAATTATATGCTATCTTAGCCACAGGCGTTTCATACTTATAGCTCAATCATAGAGTAAGTTGAAAACATTTACTGACGTCTCCTTACCAGTCACTACTGTGTATGACCTAATCTTGAAGATTGCACCATGTGGGTCACGAAAGGTCGAGAGGTGTGAGCGGTTACATGTAGAGTGCCACTGACCCAATCCTCTCGGCTATAATATTAGTGATTTATGTATTTATGTTAGTGGGTTATTCTCATATCTATGTCAGGGAAAGCTCTTAGTGATTCGAGTTAGGAATATTACGATACAATAATTACAGAGGATGAAGAGCTAATATATATTATATATATATATATATATATATATATATATATATATATATATATATATATATATATATAATAAATAATTAGTTGGTAGTGTGTGATCTAAGGAAATTAAACTTACTCTCCCCTAGGACTACACATGATTACCTCCCATTTCTCAGACATTGTTTAACCCCTATGGGTCTAGTACTTACCATGAAATGTTTTGCTTTCTATGTTCTGTATATGACATACTGTACCTTATTCTCAACAGCACGACTGCCTGCCCAGGGTGCACACTGGAGACGTAAGCGCCGTGGAGGAGCGGCCAGGACTATGTTGTGCTCTCTACAACCTCTGCTGCTTCAGGGAAACCTACAGGATTTCCTCCGGCAGGAGCCAGACTAGTGAACCAGTGAGCCTGCCCATCGTACATCGCTTCCAAGTAAGGCCTCCAGCTACTCATGAGGCACCCATCAGCCTGCCAGTTCAGGCACCTCGGTTTCAAAAATCAAGTAGACCGACCTCATTCCAGCCCATTCAATCACAATTACAGCAAACCACTCCAAGCGATTTCACAGGCGAGCCTCAGGAAGAAAAAAAAACAATTCCCAGGCCTCCCTTACAACGGTCACATCTAAAAAAACCAACAAGTAGGCCAAGCCTCCCCGAAAGGTCCCCATTTCTCAAAAAGCCATTTGGTGACCCTGACAATACTGAGCAACCTGTTGAACAGAAAAATTCTCCATCAGTCCAAAGAGATGATACAGGGGAAGGACCAAAGGAAGCAGATAAGGATGACATTCCTCAAGACAAGAAAAAGACAGTTGAAGAGCATGATCGAAGAAAAAGCCTACTAGAGACAAAGAAACCAAAGAGTGGAGGACTAAGACTATCTGGTTTATTGCTTGGGAGAAGAAAAGACTCAGAATTGCCAAATCCAGTTGACAACATCCAAGCAGAAGAGAATAAAGAATCGCCCAGAGAAGCAGAGGTGGCACCAATTAGCCCACCTGAGAGGGGCCTCCTTGGAACTAGGCACAGTGAAGCTAGTCAAACAGAGACAGCAGCAGACCCAGTCCAGGAAGAGAACGGAAGGAGAAACCTTGCTATATCACATGCAAGAGTAACACGAAAGAGGCTCAGGGTGCCTGGTTCAACTAACAGAGACGAGTCCACAAGAACAGATCAGATTCATACTGTGAAAGCCAAAGAGCAGACTATTGGTCAACCATTAGGGGTTGAAGGGACATTAACTCAACCTCAAATAAACGAAGGCAGAGTGTTTGGTCGACAACCAGTGCATGGCGAAACAAGGGGAAGCCAAACCAGTCTTACTGAAAAGAGTGAGGTTGATCAACCTCAAGTAAATGAAGGCACACTACTGCTAAGACCCCAGCTGGCTCAGGGAAGGCCAGACCGACCCCAGAATGCAGAGGAAAGGCTAGTAGTTGCACATGAAGTGACAGAAGAAAGTGTGTTGGAACTGCCCAGAATAGCTGAAGATAGTATATTATTTGGCCAGGCACAAGTGTTCGAAGAAACAGGAAATAGACAATCTGCTGGAAAAGTTGGTCAACTCCAGGTTGCTGAAGGAATATTGTTTCCTCAACCCCCACTCATTGAAGATAGAATATCTGGTCAACCTCAGATTTCAGAAGAAAGATTTAGTAATCTGGCTTACTTGGACAGAGAAGTCCCAACAAGATCTCGGGTAACAGAGGAAAGTTTGTTTGGTATACCTTTGCCAGTCGAATCCCCATTTAATCAACCTCAGGTAATCGAAAAGACAGCATTTTTACCTCAGTCAGCTGAAGATACACCAGTGGGTCAACCCCAGACATATCTACCTCTACCAACTGAGGAAAACCCATTCAGTCAACCTGAGATTGCTGAAAGAACAGGAGGTCGATCCCTGAAACCTAATGACAGACTGATAAATCACCCCCAAGATACTGAGGAGAAAATTGATCACACACAGGCCGACATAGAGATCCCTGGTCATTCTCAGACACCTGTGGAACACACACTTGATCAACCACAGGTGCCTGATCACTTACAGATAATTGCCGAGGCCACTAGAAAATCACCAGTAGTTGTGGAGGTTCCCGTTAAGACACAGGTAGGTGTCGAGGCTGTTAGTCATCCACATCTGGGTTTATTACAAGCAACTGATGAGCCACAAGCATTACTGGAAAAGACAATTGACCAACCAGAGATAAATGAAAAAGTAAGTGACCAAACAGACGTGTCAGTTGGGGATACCTCAAGGGGTCGTGGTAGAACAAGAGCACGTTCAAATTCAAGATCAAGAGAATCACAACCCAGGGAAAGATCAGGTTCAGAAGCCACACAAAGAGACCAGACTCAAGTGACTAGTGGAAGATCAAGTACAGCCAACCGCTTAC
Organism: Cherax destructor; assembly: GCA_009830355.1. Lineage (NCBI taxonomy): Eukaryota > Metazoa > Arthropoda > Malacostraca > Decapoda > Parastacidae > Cherax > Cherax destructor. The sequence continues at coordinate 450,358 of WNWK01000020.1, forward strand.
AGGGAACACCAGTTGCAAGTGACCACTCTCAACCAACAGAAGGAAGGTCAAACCCAGGAGTCCCTCATCAAACTACGAGGAGGAGGTCCTCCAGAAGACGGGTCACAAGAGAGACCGTGGAAGGAGACAATTTGTAGGCATTTCAGCCTAATTGGCTACTCCCCATCCAAATATCCACCAATCATATCATTACATAATGCATATTACATGTATTAACATCATTAACTGTTCTAGATATCTCTAAGTACATATACTGTACCATTTTAAATTTTGGTTATTACAGTAGCCACATGGCATAGATATTTTTATACTCTTGAGAAAATGTGATCATTTTTTTTTTATCCTTATAGACCAGAAAGGTCAAAGCCAAAACTTCAGAGTCGACATTATACTTAATTAAACGTGGTTTCCAAAGTCAACTTGTTACCCTACAAAGCGTTGTGAACAGTTCAGCACTTGCAAGAGTTGCATGTCACTGTATAATACCAAGTTGGCATTATTGTTACCACGATTACTTGGGATGTTAACGAGACAAATGTTACACTGATGTTTGGACTGTACATGTCTTACATTAAATATGTTATGTTTGTAACGGCAATCATTACTCCTGCTCCTTCACAGATTATTTCATGTAATTCTTACTGGCAAACAGTTGCCACACTCAAATGAGGAATCTTAGTCCTGGCTTTGTCTTTATAGATGCCTTCCTTTCTCATTACATTGTCAAATGCTCCAAATTTCAGAACACACGTCTTGACCTTATCTTTATCTCCTCTCCTTACCTCTTCTCCTTTTCTATGCCTTTCCTTTCTTCTGCCTACACGTGTTCTGTCCGAGTTATCCCTGTGTTTTTGATCCCACCCTCATGGGTCATTAGCTCTCCTGCAGTGCTCCTTCTCTTGTCCTTAGACTACCTTCACTGTTGCTACTCCTACTGCCTACCCTTGTGGTTTAGCACTTTTGATTATAATAATAATACTCCTACTGCCTCACTAACACTCCACTGACTTAGTGTTACTTCCACTACTATTCATCTCTGCCACTAATGTACTACTTATTAGTACAGGAGGGCCCTGTTTTAAGGTGCTTCACTAATACAGACATTGTTAACAATACTCAAAAATTCATTTATATGGCTCCTGATTTGCTTTTATGGCGTCCACTCTGTTTACATCCTCCATGAGTTACGTCTCTCCTGATTATGTTTGGAAACTTTCCAAAGTTTCAATTGCGCTGTATAACCCCTGTGGTTTAGCGCTTCTTTTGATTATAATAATAATAATCCAAAGTTTCAAGTATTTTAAAGTTATTGCATACTATTTTATATACAGTGGATCCCCGAGTATCGGCCGTAATCCATTCCAGGAGCTAAGCCTTAACTCGAACTGGCCAAAAGTCGAACCATTATTTCCCATAAGAAATAATGTAAATACAATTAATCCGTTCCAGACACCCAAAAATATTCACAAAAATATTCATTTAAAGAATAACTATAGTTTTACATACACAAAACATTAAATTTATAAATTTACATTTAAAATAACATTTACAGTGGACCCCGGTTAACGGCCATAATTAGTTCCAGAATGCTGTTCAAGTGCCGTTACCGAACGAATTTATTAACTTAAGGAATAATGTAAATTAGAGTAGTCTTTTTGGACCCCCAAACATACACTTACAAAAGCACTTAAAAAAATACACTTACATAATTGTTAGTGTTTGGAGCCGGCCGTTAACCGGGGGTCCACTGTACTTGCCTTTATTGAAGAGACTTGCTGGCATCTGAAGATAGGGAGGAGTGAGGGAGGGCTTAGTGTTTGGAAGGGAAATCCCCCTCCATAAGGACTTCAGGTATCAAAGCCCTATCTGGGGTTACTTCCCTAATTGGTCTTTTAATGCCACTAGGACCAGCTTGAGTCACTGGACCCCTGTCCACAGTCCTCTGTTTCTGGTGCCTCTTTAACATGTTCCTGAAGTGCAATATGGCATTACTACACATGAGTTAACCTGTCTTTCATAGGCTTGTCCTGGCAGTGCCTTTTCCTCCTGAGTAATGTAGGTCCTCTTTGGCATTTTCTTCCAAAAGAGGCCTGTTTCATCACAATTAAACACTTGGGGTTTGAATTTTTCAGCGTCTACAAACCCCTTAAATTCAGTCAAACTTTTCAGCAGCAAGTTTGTCTGAACTGGCTGCCTCAACATGCCTTACAACACTGTGTATGCCACTACGTTTCCTAAATCTGTCAAACCAGCCTTTGCTTGCCTTAAAATTGCTCACATCAGCACTGGTTCCAGGCATTTTCGTGACAATATCTGCGTGCAACTTCTTTGCCTTTTCACAAATTATCGCCATGGAAACACTATCACCCGCTATCTGTTTTTCATAGACTCTACCAACAACTTCTCAACCTCATCCACTGTTTTTGATCTATTTTTGGCAAACATGTCAACACCTTTCGCAACATCAGCTTCCTTGATTTCTTTTCTCTTTGCCAGGATAGAGGTGATAGTAGATTTGTTTTTGTTGTACATCCTGGCAAGCTCCCCCACACACATATGCCACTCTCACATTTTTCTATCTCCTTCAGTTCAATGGTGTGTCAGTGAGAGGCTGGGCGGTGTGTCAGTGAGAGGCTGGGCGGTGTCAGTGAGAGGTTGGGTGGTGTGTCCACAGGGGTGCCACTAGGAAGCTTCTTTGGACCCATGGTGACTTATATTTCACAGTGACAATCAATAAACACAATAAAATTATTGTGAAATGTTTGAATGAGCACGCTGGGTAATGTTCACTCAAGGATAAACAAAGCTAGACTGGCTCACGACGCCTGCACGGGGAGGCGCGCAAGCGTGGGCAGGCAGACAGGTCTGGTACGCGGGCTGATAGTCGGGGAAAAATTGTGCTGAAAAAAGCAATCGAAACTTGAGTCGGCCGATACTCAGACCAGCCAATAGTTGGGGGTCCACTGTATACCCTTTTTGTTACAAGGACATCTAAGGGTAGCTGTGATAAAAATAGTAGTAAGGCTCTTACTTTAAGTGCAAAGTTAGAATGATTAAACTCAGTGAGCACGGTATATCTATGGCTGAGAAAGTATACTGAGATACTATTGATAATTGTACTTATGTGTACTTGTACCTTAATAAACATACACACTGTGCTGTTGTGCAAGTACATTAAAATCACTATTTGGCATTGTTACAAAGGAGCATCAGCTATGCCATGCGAGGGAGTAGCTAAGAGTTCTCACTAGTGTTGAAGATGAAACAAGTATAATAACTAATAATCGCTCTGGGGCACTTTAAATGTCATACATTATGTTACAGTATTATGGATATTTTCATTAATCCTCTAACATTTTTTCAAAATTATATAAGAAACACACTACATATCATATAAACAATACATACAATCATAGTAAAACAAATTTACATAATGCGAGGTGTGGTAGCCAGGCAGGCGTAAAGGAGTGTATGACAATTACTAAAACACGTTCTCTCGTAAAACACCACCAGAGAAACTGTATATATTGGTGGAGGAGGGGGGGGGGTAATTGTAGAAAAACATTCCTTTCGTATGCCTTCATTCATAGCATCATTCACTCTTAAAAAGGGTATGTTGCTGTCATGTATTCTACCGCACCAACATGAAGACAACTCTTACACAATGTAAGATTTTTGTATTGTGGGGAAAATGCTTCACAATAATTTGCATAATGTGAGACGAACCGTGCATCAACATGCCCAGCGGCAGTGCACACGTATCAAATACTGTACATATAAATCCAGTCGCCCACCCAAAACACAAGACACCATATAAACATTTATGGAGTACCCTCCCCAGTGTCTTATAATACATGAGGGCCCTGCTTATATGGTGGGTTAGGATCTAGGCTACCACCATAAAGCAAATCACCCTTTTTAACTTTTAACTGCATACAAGTGCCTGATAACATGTTTATACTGTCATATTGTTAGGAATTGAACTAGGCATAAAGAAAAATAAAGTAAAATGCATATATGGTACATTCATTACTTACCTTAAAATATTTGTAATCTTAATGTAGGGCGAGAGGCGAGTAGTATTTATTGTAGAAAGTCTAGTATAATAGACTGCTCGGCTACCACACTTCACAATTATGTTAATTTGTTTTACTATACGTATATACATTTTGTTTATATGTAGTGTTTCTTATATAATTTTGAAAAAGTCATAGATGGATTAATGAAAATGTCTATAATATAAGACATTTACAGCACCCCAGACTATTATTATGCTTGTTGCTACTAACATACCTTGTTCACTGAGTTTAATCACTTCTAACTTGGAATAAATTTAAAGTCTTATGACTCCTTTTTATCACTACTACTATTATATGCCATCATAAATGAGAGAGAACTAGTAAATGAGACATGAAGCTCACGGAGAATGTAAAGAAACAGTGAATGGGTGGTGGTGGTGGGCAGTCAAATGAACGTGTATTAATATCTGTCTACTTTCTGTTGATACGTGTTCATTTTGCATCGTGCATGCATTTGCAAAACTTTTTCACCACAATATATACACCTTACACTGTGTACACGTTGGTGCAATAGAATACATAACAGCTACCATTCTCATGTAACACCTTTTTATGAGTGACACTATTTATGAGTGAAGGCACACGAAAGAAATGTTTTTGTACAATTACCCCCAGTAATATTATATGTAGATTCTCTGGTGGTGTTGTACTAGAGAAAACGTGTTATAGTAATTGTTATACACTCCTTTACACAATTACAATAAAAAGCACCCCAGAGCTATTATTATGCAAACACTAGTGAAACACTCTTAGTGATTTTAATGTACCTGCATGCCAGCACAGTGTGTAAATTTATTTAGGTACAGGTACACAAGTATACAATTATCAGAATATATATATATATATCAAATCTGCAATAAGTTTAATTAGAAACACTTGAAACTTGGCAGGAAAATTTCCAGACAATCAAGAGAGAGACGGAGCTCATGGAGGATGAAAACAGAGTGGCACGCAGACACCGTAATAGAAAATCATGAGCTGTGTATGCCTAACCCATACATGTTTCCAATGACTACCCCATATATATAAATGAATTTTTGGGTATGATTTGAAATGTCCATATTAGCGAATCGCTAATACCTTTAGCAATCATGGTAAAGAAAGATCAAGTCCATCCTCGTCGAAACTGATGAAAAAAAGAGTATATAAAGTACAACTAGGAATAAGATTTATCAATAGAGTAGAGAATAATTAAAAATAAAACTTTTTATTACTAACAAGGCTGAATAAGACTTTGATTATGTAAGAATATCATTTTAATTAAACTACTGATGATGTAAGGGCAATTTTACATGTGAAAAAGTTACCCAGGTGCCCTTGATATAGGAGACTGAAGGGAATAAAGTTGGTACTTTGACTACCCTATAGATGCTGCACCTAAAATTGCCAAGGATCATTTTATGTTATTAAGCACAACAAAAATGAACAATGGTACATACAGTGGCAGATAAATATAACCTTTTAAACATAAAAACAAAAGGAACATTAATCCTCTTTAGAGTGATTCTTTCTCCTTAGCTTCAATGTAAAACAGACGTGTTTTGTATCAGAGTGAAAACGTAACACTAAGCACCATTCTCTAAATATTCATGTCTGATTATATTACAAAGTACAATTCAAAAACAAACACATCTCACCGAGTGATTCTGATGTACAAATTCGCGGGTTATCATTGAAACCAGCAAACTTATAACAATGTTAAAATTAATGAATGGTAAATTTCCTGTACAGTAAGAAACAAACCACAGCAACAGATTAACCATGCAAGTGTCTGTTAAAATACATACAAGAGTTCTCACAGAGAAATTATAAAATAAATAAAAGTGCACGGTACCATGACAACAAAATGATAAATTATATCCACTAAGTTGTTATAATTGAGAGTGCAGTAACAAACTAAAAAAAAAATTTACAAATATAAAAACTATTTCTAGAACATATACTACATAATGCTAATATTCAAGTGAGCTATCTATGAGGCAGACATTGTACCAACCAAACTGTGATATACATCAAAGGCCAGATATTTATGTAACATGTTAAAGTATAAAGCCAAAACCAGTTTATAATTGCCTCTGAACAATAAGTCATTCATTAGTCTGGAGGACATGAGTGACTATCAACAAGGTAGATATTGTGTTAAAACTAATTAGTGCTGAGATCACTCATCATTAGCCTTTAAACCAATCTGAGGCTCATACTGTCCTCTGCAACAATATGTTGTAAGTGTTTGTGTGCATCAGAAAAAACATCTCAAATCAGTAACAGCAATCCTTAACCTAGCAAGTGGTATTACTCGTTCAAAATTTTTGAGAACCTTATGAAACAGCATATTAAGCAATCTTAACACAGATACAGTTAAGAAAATGCCACCCAAAATGTATCTCAGTTAGCTGTTCCCAAACTTGCATCTACACCATATAACAAAAGCAATAAGTTCCCGTTTCTGGGACATTATTTAAGCGTACGAGTTCTGTGACAATATTCACAATGTGACTGCCTTGTAGTAACTTCTTGGAAATACCATTTGCAAACCTTAGAATGTAATTAGTAGATAATTTGTGTACTTATGTTCATCCATTAAACGTCTTATTTTCCTGTATTCACAAGTACTGATTTCCAAGTTGGCTGATGCAGTAGTTACAGAGGGAAATTACACACATTGTGCAATCTACTTTCTTCAAATGAATGTTAAGTATTTTTCAGACAAATTAAGTCTATTACAAGAGCCTTAAGCATGTCTTGTATAAAACATGTTCTTATCATACTGCATGACTCCTACAAATGGCTTCCAATTCATATTTGTCACTCATGCACTCATGATTAGTATAGTTTAATTTGATTGATAGCCTGTGGTTGGAAATAATGATTCACTAGCTGATGTCCATGGTCGTGTGATTGACAAAAAAGTGATGATCTAGTGGTTATGAATGACGAGACGGAAAGAGTCATGCTGGATGTAGAAGGATTCATTCATTGGTTTGAGAACAAACGTCTGAGAGAATCCATGAACCGGGTCCTCGTCCATCTGTGAAGATCATAAAAATTAAACATATTATACCACCAAATATAAGTTAACTTAATCTATCTATATGATACTTTGTTCCTTTGACAAACTTCACACTTAGAATATCAAAATCCTCCTCAAGGATTTTAAAGATGGTAAAATATTCCTCCAAACATTTCAAATGGTTTTTGTGTTAACTCTCAAGGATCACCTGAAACATGCCAAATAAATTAATAATGTAACTCAGTTTGAAGAAGCAATGAAGTCATTTCCTTGAACATAAAAATACGAAAAAAAAAAAAAGTTGATCTTAGCAAGCCCATACAAGTTAAAGAGTAGAAACATGAAGACAGCAAGATGCAAGTAAAAATGGAAAAAAAACATTTATGGGGAGAAAAAAAAATGAAGCACTAGGTGGCCATGCAGTTTGCATGAAGGGTGTCCACTGCTAATGGGACTAGTATAGTAACAAACAAACCCAAGTATTTATTGCACATGAGTTCTATTAATACAACCGAGAAGCTTTATATAACACACCCACACAACAAAGAACACAATTAAATGGAACAGATAATTTTACAATAATATACTAATATGGTTTACTATATTAAACAAGTTTAGCTCTAAACATGCATTAATAAGCAACTCCCATTAACTGATATGACTCTTGGGGAAGAAACATACAAGGCTTTTTGGATACTGTGGAAAGACACTAGAATTACTTTCTACTTATTCAAATCTAAAAATTGCATAATTATTTTGTATCTTGCTAAAGGATTTAATTTTTTTAGTCAAGGTATAATGCAATCACTTCTACAGTGGAACCTCTTTTTTTGTATGCCCTAGTTTGTATGTAAAAACTAGTTATTCTCTATCAAATGTGTTTTTTGTTAATTTTTTGGAGTGTCTGGAACGGATTAATTGAATTTACATTATTTCTTATGGGAAATATTAACAAAAAATACATTTTATAGAGAATAACTATAGTTTTACATACAAACTAGGGCATACGAAGACCGAGGTTCCACTGTATATGCATCAGCCTCTTCTATTTTGAAGTTTTACATAAGAACACAAGGAACACACTCGAGAGTTCGTTCTACTCATACACAACTATTACCAAACTACTGCTTTCCTATATCCTTTCTTAATCCAAATTTTTCCAACTTGAACCCATTGCTGAGAGTCCTGGCTTAGTTCACTCCATCACTGTCTCGTCAAAGGTGCGAAAATACTAAAGTTCAAAACTGCAAAGATCTCCATCCCTCCTTTAGAGTACTACATGCACTGTACTTCTCACCTCAAGGACTCCTCCAGCTAACTGGTTTCCCTCAATCCTTTGATAAATGTTAACCTTGCTCAAACAGCACGTCAAGTCAAACACTTGCCTCCACTCACTCCTATCTATCAGGCTCTCACACACTTGCTGGTTGTCTGTGCTGCTCGAATACAAAACCCCCTTTACCCCCTCCCCCCAACCTTACCTAGTATAATCCCTACCCCACCTTCCCTCTACTACAGATTTATACTTCCTCCGAGTCATCCTATTTAGTTAAACTTCTCTAAATGTCTGAACCACCTGAACCCCTCTGGATAATACTTTTAGTAACCCTGCACCTACTTCTAATCTCCAAGCTTCAAATTCTCTGCATAAAATTCACACCATACATTGCCCTCAGACATGAAATTTCCACTGTTTCCAGCCTTCTACTTGATGCAACATTCACAACTCATGCTTCACACCTATATAAGAGTGTTGGTACCACCATACTCTCGTACATTTCCTGTTTTGACTCCATTAATAACGTTGTCTCCACAAGTCTCAATGCACCACTCGCCTTTCTTGCCCTTCCCCCTTTCCCCGATCAATTCTGTGATTCCCCACATTTTTCAGACCCATCTGCTAATAAGTCCACTCCCAAATATCAGAACACATTCACTTCCTCCATACTCCCTCCCGCCTCGAATAGCCTTCACAATTTTTTATTCCATCAATTTTCCCACAATGGAGGTTAGGCTAACTGGTCTCCTGCTTGATAGACAGGTATCACATGAATTTTCCATTTTCTACTTATCTGGCACTATGCCAATTTGTAGTGATATGTTGAAAAAATTAGCTAACGGTCTGCTAAGTTCCTCCTTACATTCCTTTATAACGCTTGAGAAAACTTCATCAGGACCTGGTGATTTGTTTGGTTTTAATCTTATTTGTGAGAAAACCATGTCACTAGTGACTTTGATCATGCATAATTTTTTTCCCTCCAGACCTATATAATTTTTTATTTCTAGAATTCTGCTAGTGTCTTCCTGCAGAAAAACTGAGAGGAAATAAATGTTAAAGTTTGTACACATTTCCTTGTCACTGACAGTAAACTGACCTGAGCAACTTTTGAGTATCTTGTCCACTTCATAAAAGATGGTATAATTCGTGAGCCACACAATACAGATGCCAATACATGTACATAATACAGTATTAGCTAGCACAAAGTAGTCTTGTACATATTTGTAGAGGCATTTGTGTCCTTTTATTTAACATTGTTGGTAATTCTACCAATATTAACACAAATTTTTAGTAAGTAAATAAATCTCTTAGCTTTCTTTCATTATTATTGCTAATACAAACACTAAAGGTAATTAAAATAAATTAAAATATGCAGTCAAGGCACAACATAATTAGTACTTCAGGTATATCAATCTTGCTGGCTAATAAGTCTTACCTTGGAGGTTGTCTTTATCCTTCCCCTAATGAGATGGTGGGAAGATGGAGCTCTGCTGTTTTGGGTGCCCATCTCCCATATAATGATTAAAGATTTTTTTCCCCCAGAATGCTAAATAAATGATGGGCCACAATTTGATGGACCAAATTTGTCCCAGGGGCTGAATCTTTTTCAGCCCAGGTGTACAGTGCCAGTGAAGTCTGGAGAACATTTAATGGACAATCTGGTTCTGCCAGATGAAAATATTTACAGTATCCTGAGTAGCTTACTGAGGTAGCGGTATTCAACACTGGAATAGTGGTGTAGTGTATGAGAAAAATAGTTCAAGTGTTACGCCTTAAAAAATTAAATATAAAATAAAAAGAACATACAATAATACTGTGAAGTTGGGGATGAAATGAGGTATAGAGTGGGCACCAGTCAAGTTTCCACAAACTTCTTGAAGGTAAGAACACGGGCAATATTATTATTATAATCAATATTATTATTATAATCAAACAATCCACTGATAACAGTGGATTGTAATTTGGGTTCTTGCAAACAGACCCCAACAGGGAAAAACTGGGAGAGCAACACCTGAAGTTCACCCCGGTTACCCCTGAGGCCTCGGATATTCCACTGCAAATAAGCCATGATTTATGGAGAGAAAGATATAAGTGGAAGTGAGAGGAATCTATGGACTAGGGTTAGAAAAGTCCACGTGTGGAGGCAGCGGAAGACCTGTAATCAGAGAAGGAGGACATTGTGAAGGAAGGGGGAGTTGAGACGAAGAAGAGAGATGAGGAACCTCAGGTGGAGTAGTGTCCATCATTAATCAAGTCTCTGAAATATATTTTGCAATAGCTTCAAGTGTTTCGGAAGTCAAAGATGCAGAATATGGGACTACATTAGAAATGGAAGAAGAGTGAGCAACTATCGGGGAGTCTATAGACTGTACTAAAGTAGAGGACGAGGAGATAGAAGAGGAAACTGTCGTAGGGGCTTGGGAGGGGACAGGGGATGAAGGTAGTGTATGAAGAGGAGGATGAACCTCCACACACGTTACAGAACGAGTCGGAGGCGAAGAACCTGGCAGTAGGGATTTTTTGCCGGGCTTATGAGAAGAAGAGAGGCGCTGAGGTTTAGGTGAAGGACGAGGACGTGTAGACTCAGAATTGTGCGAGTGAGTAGAGGAAGGAGTGTGGACAGTATGGGAAGCCGAGGTAGGGACCTCGGAGCCAAGAACATCAAAAGGATTCGAGACAGGGGTGATTGAGGATGAGGCGACCACAGAGGAAGCCGTGGAAGTTTGGACCACAGAAGCAGGGCGACGTTTAGCAATGCGAGAATAGGAAATGCGGGGAAGTCTCCCTTGAAGGCGTAGATGAGAGACAGCCATAGCATATGGAAGCCTTCCGCCTCTTTGAGACAACGGATTTCCTGCTCATTCAGGTAAACCTGACAACGGCAAGAATACGATGGATGTGCCTCATGACAGTTAAGGCAAGAGGGAGGTAGAGTACAAGAAGAACTAGCATGGTCGTCAGCACCACAGACTGGGCATTCGGCCATGGACCTGCAATATTTCGCTGGATGACCAAAATGCCAGCAGTTTCTACACTGCTGCGGTGTAGGGGTCACCTTTCGAACTTGTAAACGTTGACCTGCAATGTAGACAGAAGGTGGAAGTTCTCGGCAGTCAAACGTTAAAAGAGCTACGTATATTGCAAGGATAACGTCTTCGCTTATTGGCAGGGAGGACAAAAGTGTTAACCTTAAGGATAGGGAGTTCTTGGAGCACAAGCTGCTCTAAAATTTCATCACCACATGTCTGGAAATTCCGTTGGACAATGGTGTGGAGTAAAATGACAGAACCACAACAAGAATTGAGGGAATGATGTTTGTCAATAGTAACAGGAACAGTATCTATGGTTGTAAGAAGAGAAAGATTGCGAGCTTGGCCAGCATTCTGGACCGTGATGATGCGAGTACCGCTCTTGAGAGGATGAAATGAGATATCTTTTCCAACATGGCGTAGCAGAGCCTTACTGATACTATGATCTGAAAGATAGGTATTAGAAGTCGGTCGTAGAGTAAAAAATTTTGTCCATTGAGTAGTGTGAAACAAAGTGTCTAAGGGGAGTGCGTGACGAGCTAGTCGTTTCTGAGACGAACGAGAAGGAAGTGTCGAATTGTCATGTAAGGATCGTGGTCGTTTGTGCGCGGGACCGGGGGTGGTCCGACATGTGACGGGCGGGTCATTCGAAAATTGCTGCACCGTTAAGGGAGAAGCCGGAATCAAGGTCAGAGAATAGCGAAGGTCAGACGTATTGAAAGGGCCAGTCGGGTCCCCGGTACCTGAAGCAGGTGACGAACCGGCACCAGCAAGAGGTACAGGGGTATTAGGGTTGTCCGAAGAGTTGTCCATTAACGAGGTAGGGTCGGATGTAGGTGCGGTATCAAGGGGCCCGGGGGTAGGTTCACAGATTAGGGCATCCATGGTTAGGTTACTTCTTTCTTTTTGTTTTTAAGAAAAAAAAAGAAAAGAAAAAGAAAAAAAAAGAATAAAAAAAGGGGGGAACGTGGAGGAATAGCTCCTAGGAGGAATGAAAGGGGTGTAAATCCCCCTCTGCGCCGAAGAGGACCTCAACACCGCAAGTAGTGCAGATGCTGCATGGAACCCATGCCATACCCTACCCTTCATGCCAGTAAACCAGCAATCTGGGATAGCAACCTCATATCTACCGAGCCACCTCGGCGGACATAAGAGAGGGCGGCCGGATATCCGCCACAAAGCATACCGCCTTCGGCCACCACCCCCGGAATCCGAAATGTGGCCTCCAGATACACCCGTCGCCCGAAAGATACTCAAGGCCACCCCCCAGGAGACTGGAGAGGGATCGGGACATCCCCAGGCGATCCAGATTCCACAGCAAACTACACCACCGCCAAGAACCTCAACGGAATGGGATTGGACCACGGTACCCTTCCCCCTACCTAGGAACTAGAATGCCTGCGGAGAGAAGCTCCCAGGGTAAAAAATGGGAAGGAAATAAGGGAGGGATGAGGAGAAGGAGGAGGAAAGGTAAAATTGAGGATGGGGAAGATGGGAAAGGGGAGGGGGGATTGGGGGGTAATTAGGTTCGGTCTGAATAAGAAGACCAAAAGGTCCAATTCCTCAGACCAAGAGCCTCTTCACCACAGCAAGGAGCCCCCCTTGAAGAGGACACGGGCAATACACATTCATTGTGCTCTAATGGGAGGAGCTGCCAGAGCCTTCAGCCCTTTCATGTAAAGTTTTAAATCTATCAGTTAAAATTACTGGGTCAGTCCCAATTGCTTTATTAGATGGGTCAGTCCCAATTGCTTTATTAGATGGGTCAGTCCAAATTGTTTTATTAGATAGAAAAAAAAAGTTAGTGACCAGCAAGGTTTAGGACTGGGTATGGCAAGGTGAGACTGAGGCGTTGCGTGATACACTTACACCACTTCACCAACCTTATCTCACCCCAAACCAACATGGACCATCATATAAAACAGACTCAGATGTCTCCAGAGTTCCAAATTGTTATATCAGTGAAATTGTTTTATAAGACTAAAATACAATGAACAGTGTTTTGGGTTTGAGATGGAAGTGTAGCCGTTTTCTAAATCTGCGCTTCCCCCTCCCCAACCCCACACACAGCTTGGACTGTTAATACTTTCACTGTCCTGACCACCAATCTGAAACTAGTTCTCATTGTCAAAATAAAAAAGTGAAATGGTAGAGAATCCTTTTTAGAAGGTAATGACACCAAAAGTACAAAATTTGATGGAAAACTTAGACTTGTGCTGGTACAAGCACTGAAATTGTGCCCCTGTCCAAACATCTGACACCCATCTTTTAAATAACTACCATAAAATCAGCTCAAAAATATAAGTCAAGCTCGTTAATCTTAATTAACAAATTATGGCACTACATGAAAATTACAAGTGCACCTTCCTTGCTTTCACTGATGGTTTATGATGTGTTCAAATTCTTTTTTTTTTTTTAGTTTCTTCTCTTTCGGTCAATGCGAATGAGTACTTTGTTCCAAAATCCTAGTAGTCAAAAAATTGTAACTCAATATGCAGTTATACAGCTGCTTTGCGTCACTTCTTGTTTCACTGGTCTCGTTTTCATTGTCTATCATGTCCTGGAGAACTTGAAGTATCTCCTCAAGATACTTGTTGATGGGCTTCACTGCTTCTGTCCTTGCACTCCACCTGGTTTCAGACTGACTTAACCACAGGCATGGCATTTTTTAGTTTTTCCCGGAGCTGTGTTGAACAGAGAAGAAAACAGAGAATTTTGATGGTTCCAAAAAACGTGACCATCGTTGTTGCCTGCTTGGCTGCATGTGCACCCACCAAGTTGAGAGTGATTGTTGCAATTTCCACACGACTGGTGTTCTTTCATGACAGGGTCAAACATGGCCAGTAGTTTCAATAAGCCTAGGAAATTTCCCCACACTGGAGTCATCGTCCAGCTGAAGCAACTCCCTGTGTCCTCGAAAAGCCAAGTTCTGAGTCCCAAGGAATTTTATGTACTGAAGGATTTTCGTCAAGATATTACGCCACTTCCGCTTTTCATGACCATGTTCTCCATGGAACGTGTCTTACCAACTATAGTTCTGGGCTTTTCAAAGAAGGGCATGAGGAACTTGCTTGACATCTGGGCTTCCTCCACTTCTAACTTTCATCTCTACTGTCCTTTAGCTCCACTTTCCTTCTTTGTAAAGAAATGTTTCATGGTTTTCTTACACAATACTCTAATGTAAGGAGATGGCACTTTTAATAAGAACATTAAATTTAACAGATTCTGCACAAAATTCTAGACCACCTCCCTAGTTTGTGCAGAATGGTCTTACTGCCAGTTGGCACTGAGAAGTGGTACTGTGGGGTATGTGGTCATATAGCTCCCAGCACTGTATTTTTACCTTATAATTTATATAAGTGGTTTAACAATCTAGCCATCCTAATGCTTCTCACCCTCACTCATGCTGTATAGTCCACCTACCTTATTCATTCATGTTTGTTTATTATCATCATGTCCTCTCTGTTAATCTATTCTTTAGTGTTTTTGTTCTGCTGGATTTCTTTACAACTTCATTCCTCAGTCCCGGTACAAGTCTTATTGTACCCAAAGCATTTTCCACCCTAAGTATTTAACCCAAACTATTGGCAAGGGTTCACAGTACTTAAGTTATTAACAGTAACTTAAATGGAGAAAGAAAATCCTTCATGTAAAATAAAGAAGCAAAAAAACATTGAATCTTAATTAGTTTCTATATACATGATACAAATTAGAACAGAACTGCCATATTTAGAGAATCAGGGTTGGAAGTAGGTAGTGCAATAAAATACCTGGTTAGGTTGAACAAAACAGGTAGCACTGTAGTTAAGCTGATGCATAAAACCCAGATCCTCCAACTCTGGATATACAGGTGTTTCAGTAGTGAGCATAAACAATCAAGTTAGAACAAAGACTATCCAAAGCACATACAGCAATGTTAGGATAATTAGGGTATGGACTATGAATGCTATGGAATGATGTAGTACATGACTGAGGAATGGGCTGCCTTGGTATGGTTATGCTGAATAAACAGCACAAGATACAAATGTACAGATATACAGGAAAATAAGAGGAAAGATGGATATGGTGAGTGGGTTATGAACATTTAGCACAGGTACTGTATGCACAGGAGCCAAGATAGTGAAAATTAAAATGTGACATAATATGCATTATACAAGTGACAATAACTAATATAAAGCAGGAGTTGTCACAGTTACTTTTTGCCAATGACACTTTTTTTTGGAGATTCTAAAGAAAACTTGTAAAGGTTGGTGGATAAATTTGGGAGGGTATGTAAAAGAAAATTCAAAATGAACATAGGAAAGAGCAAGGTGATGAGGGTAACATGATTTAGGTAATGAAAGATCAGACTGGAAGAAGGGAGCATAGAGGAAGTGAATGAGTTCAGCTATTTAGGAGTGGATTTGTTGGTGGATGGGTCTATGAAAGATGAGGTGCACCACAGAGCTAACAAGGGAAAAAAAGGTAGATGGTGCATTGAGACATCTTTGGAGACAAAGAATGTTATCCATGGAGGCAAAAAGAGGACTATGTGAGAGTATAGTGGTATCAACACTCTTATTTGGGGGGTGTGAAACACAGATTGTGAATATTGAAGCAAGGAGGTTGGAGGCAGTGGAGATGTCATGTCTGAGGGCAACGTGTGGTGTAAATATTATGCGGATAATTCATAGCTTGGAGATTAGGTGTGGGCTTACTAATAGTATTACCCAGAGGTCTGAGGAGCTGTTGAGGTGGTTTAGACATTTAGAGAAGTTGGAGCAAAATAGGATGACTTGGAGGGAGTATAAATCTGTAGTAGAGAACGCAGGGTGCAGGGTACGGGTCACCCTAGGAAATGTTGGTTGGAAGGAATGGGTAAAGGTTTTGTGTTCAAGGGGCTTGGACATCGAACAGGTGTGCGTGAGCATGTTGGATAGGAGTGAAGCAAATGGTTTTCGGGACCTCATGAGTTGTTGGAGTGCGAGCACGATAACATTGTGAAGATTCAAGAAAACCAGTTAGCAGGACATGAGTCCTGGAGGTAGAAGTACAGTGCCTGCATTTTTAAAGGAGAGTTGGGGATATTTGCAGTTTGGAGGGCATCTGAACTTCAGTATCGGCATGCCTCTGACAAAACAGCGATGAGTGATGGGAGATGGCCAATGTTAAAAAAAATAATATGCTCTTGTGACAATTCTTTACTATACTTCAACACTATTTAAATGGTTTGGATACTGCTAAGTATGATATACAGTACTAATGGTGGTAATACTTTCCCATGATGTTATCCAGCAATGAAGGCCAGCTGAAAGGTCCAAAGCCAGAGTCTCTCACTATCTTGTGTCCAGTTTTCCTAATGATATAGTCCCATCATTCCCTATCCCATTCAATCAGCAAACTGGGGGATGCATAATGAAGAAAATCTCTGAAAAATTGGGGTAATTTGGACTGGTTTTAAATATAAAGTATTAATTATTTTTTGCCTTAACCCCATATAAATCACTGTACAGGAGGGCCTCCACTTATACAGCAGGTTAGGTTGCAGACTACTGCTGTAAAGCGAGTCATAGCCTTTTTTCAATTTCAAATGCACATAAAAGCTTGATAACATGTTTACACTATCATTAAGTGAGAAACAGAGCTAGACCTAAAAAATGTATATACAGTAAACACATTAGTTAACTTAAAATGCTTTCATCCTTAGCTTATAGTGAGTGAATATATTTATTGTAGGAAGTCTGAATAAATGAAGAATGTGCATAACTGAAAACCACTGCATTAATGAAGTGCTGTAAAGCAGGGCCCACCTGTACTCCAAGATCTATAAAGCCATTCACTATTTGACAATTTTCATTATTTCCCTTGCCTACATTGAAATCTGGTACTAACTAAACTACTAAAATAATGTATTTGCTGGATGTTTAAGTAATGCCAAAACTGGTAAGCTATAAACTTGCAAAATAATACTAAGAGGGAAGAAAAAGTTAAGGCACACATGAAGCAAACAAGGTACAGCACCCAAGAGTATTCTCGAGTACCTTACAGTAAGGTGATTAAGTAGAGGCTTGATAACAAGAGGCCCTCTTTTAAGCTTGACCCCAGAGGACTCCACTCATACAGCAATATGGTGGAGTGCCAAGCGAAACATGTCGTGCTGAACGAAGAAACTGTCACCCAGTGGCTTGAGCATAAATGTTTGATTGAATCCATGTGGAGGATCATCATCCATCTGGTGGACAGTTCAGCCATCAGCCAGGATTACACAGATTGCAAAAATTAGAAGAAAAGTTAAATATAAAAAGTTGGAAAGTAGTGTTGTTCTTCTGAAAATATTAAGTAATGTGATGTTGCAACCATACGTGCATTCTCAGCGCTATATTGTTAGAAGAAATTTGGCTATCACATTGCCAATTTAATACCAAATCCACAAATTTTCCTAAAATAATCTTAACCCATAAACAACATTGCTATAGAAAATGAACCTAAAATATTTTAAAATTAATAAGTTTGACTTTCCCTTTATTCTGCTTCAAAGGCACTAGTTTCTCCTACTCAAATGTACTTCTTTGCCAAAATTAACTTTTGCATTAACTAAAGAAGAACTCAAATTTTCCAAACTATGGAAAACCATACCTGGCCTTATACAGGGTATTTTTCCTATTTGTATAAACATAGGGCATTACACCAAAATCTAGACAATTTAAATCTTTAGACAGCAAATACCCTTAATAGTTTGGTTTTTGCTGTCTTGGACTATATAATCAAAATGGCTTCTGGATAAAATATTGCCATGTTTGGGTAGGAAAAAAGGTTTTCAATATTAGTCAGAAATTTATAGATACTGTACACTGTACTGTAACACATTTGTGTATCACCTATACATGACAGTGACGGCCAGAAAGACTAATGAGTCAAAGTCAAAACACACTGCATTGCATTTATGAAAGGAAAAAAAAATTACACTGGTGTCATTGGCTCACTCCAATATTCAATCAAGTCCAGACTTCCTAAGATGGTCTGACAATGACCATTTTGAGAAACTGGAGTCCTCCTTATCAATATTTTCTCACCATTAATTTCCTAATATGAAGACCAATATACTGATGAATGATGTAGTGTACACTCAAACCTCTTTATTTGAAACCTCTGTATTTTGCTCATTTTGTTTTCCTGTGGATCATAGGTGTTAGTGTGGTCCCAAAAATCAACACATCAAAGTAGGGCCAGATTCACTTCTGAAACATTTTCACATACTGTACTTACTGTCACATGGATCGCATCATTTACACAGTAGTATGCTGCATATGTACATCATATTACTGAATATATCCAATAAACTACAAATAATATTTGTGTTATTTCTACATGTAAAGGCAGTCCAGTTATTCTTAAGGCCTGCTTACTGAAAATTTTGATGCATCACCCACTGTTTGCACCACCTATGGGCTTGAAATGAAATTCCAGCTTTGATAAGGTTACACAGCTTAATAATGTACAATATTAAACAACGGTGCTCATTAAAAACTTATACATGTACTCCGCAATCACTTCCCCATACTCTGTTTATACCAGTTTATTAAGTTCATAAGGGTTTATTAGCAATGGCAAATGGCAACATTTTCACACTTTCATCTGTTGCCTGTCCCTTACTACTGTAATTCAAATCTTGCTTTTCAATTCCTTCACTAGCAGCATTTACAATATTTTGATTGTGCAAAAGGAGAAAAATATAGTTGTTTTTTTTCTCTAAGGATGGCAGTCAGCCAGCAGCCACTATGGCTATCCTAGCCTCATAGAGTAGCATTATGTAACAATAGTGACATTAAAAAATGTGGTGCTAATCATTAACTTGCATGTGTACTCAGCAGTAGCCTTTCCCCACATCAGAATTCTTTGGATCACAATTAAAAGTGTACAAAATAAAGGTAAAATGCTGCTGTGGGTGCCTTGCTATCAGCAGTCAACGAAATGTTTACATAACCTTTCCTCTACCTGTTATTCATTGGCACATGCTAACTATTTTATGTACAGTCATACCTCGGTTAACAATATTAATCCGTCAGAGAGGGCATATCTTTAACCGAATCAATCCTTAACCGAATCAATTTTCCCCATAAGAAATAATGGAAATAAAATTAATCGGTCCAAGACTTCCAAAAGTAGTAAAATGAAATATTTTTTAGAACTTTTTGACATTAAATAGT
Source organism: Cherax destructor (assembly GCA_009830355.1). Classification (NCBI taxonomy): domain Eukaryota; kingdom Metazoa; phylum Arthropoda; class Malacostraca; order Decapoda; family Parastacidae; genus Cherax; species Cherax destructor. The sequence continues at coordinate 469,941 of WNWK01000020.1, forward strand.
ACACAATTTAATGAACATTAAATAAATACACATGTAAATATAGTACAATAACATGTCACTTACATTTATTGAAGAGTTGTTGATGTGTGGAGGACGGGAGGAGGGGAAAGGGAAAGGATGGAGTATAGTATGCTAGTGTTTGGAAGGGGAATCCCCTTCCATTAACACTGCAGGGGGCAAGTTCTTTTCTGGGGTTACTGGCCTTTTTTTTTTAATGCTACACTCCCTGCACGGGTGCTACCCTCCCTGCACGGGTGCTACCCTCCCTGCACGGGTGCTACCCTCCCTGCACGGGTGCTACCCTCCCTGCACGGGTGCTACCCTCCCTGCACGGGTGCTACCCTCCCTGCACGGGTGCTACCCTCCCTGCACGGGTGCTACCCTCCCTGCACGGGTGCTACCCTCCCTGCACGGGTGCTACCCTCCCTGCACGGGTGCTACCCTCCCTGCACGGGTGCTACCCTCCCTGCACGGGTGCTACCCTCCCTGCACGGGTGCTACCCTCCCTGCACGGGTGCTACCCTCCCTGCACGGGTGCTACTCTGCGTCTCCCTGCACGGGTGCTACCCTCCCTGCACGGGTGCTACCCTCCCTGCACGGGTGCTCCTCCCTGCACGGGTGCTACCCTCCCTGCACGGGTGCTACCACTCCCTGCACGGTGTACTACACTCCCTGCACGGGTGCTACACTCCCTGCACGGGTGCTACACTCCCTGCACGGGTGCTACACTCCCTGCACGGGTGCTACACTCCCTGCACGGGTGCTACACTCCCTGCACGGGTGCTACACTCCCTGCACGGGTGCTACACTCCCTGCACGGGTGCTACACTCCCTGCACGGGTGCTACACTCCCTGCACGAATGCTACACTCTGCCGGTGCTACACTCCCTGCACGGGTGCTACACTCCCTGCACGGGTGCTACACTCCCTGCACGGGTGCTACACTCCCTGCACGGGTGCTACACTCCCTGCACGGGTGCTACACTCCCTGCACGGGTGCTACACTCCTGCACGGGTGCTACACTCCCTGCACGGGTGCTACACTCCCTGCACGGGTGCTACACTCCCTGCACGGGTGCTACACTCCCTGCACGGGTGCTACACTCCCTGCACGGGTGCTACACTCCCTGCACGAATGCTACACTCTATCACAGGGCTGGCACTAGGAGCTTTCTTTGGACCCATGGTAGCTTATTTAGCACTAAAAACAGTGGAATAATGACAATATACTGGTATGAATGCGTGGGTGGAGTGGGTGGTGGTCGCTCTCGCTTGTAAACAATAGCACACTGACGCTCCCTGGAGTGCCCGCACAGCTGGGCGCCACGCGGACGCGTCCGGTACGAATATCGTTAACCGAAGCAAACATCGTTAACCGGAGTCATTTTTTTACGTCAAAAATATCGTTAACCGAATTTATCGCTATCCGACTACATCGTTAACTGAGGTATGACTGTACTAAGTAGTAGATAATCAAAGTGACCAACTTTTTTTGAGAGCAGTGTATGCAATGGAGTTGTGTTTTATTGTGTAAGCAGTATTACAAGCAATGTTTTCACAGATTCTTTCTCCATCACCTTTGTCTAACTAATTCTCAAACTTCACATGAATCACCGTCATGACCACTGAAACATCTTTACCACATTACATGTATAATGAGTTAATTTTTTTATTCTAACTAAAAGTTCTGGGTTTTCAGGAGTACTTTTTGGATTTCAAATTACTGTGGGTGCCTCAGAAATGTATCTCCAGCAAATAAGGTGGTGTGACTATACAGTACAGTACTTTACATTTGTTAGAGACTGGAAATAAACACATACACAACACATAAGACTTTCATTTCCTCTTCCATTAAAAGACTTGAAAAACTGTCTAAACATGAGTATTGCAAGCTTAATTTAGAACTGTTGTAATTATTGCAAAGTACAAGTATGAAACAATTTGCATAAAAATATTTGCATCTTCCAAATATTTATCATTTTTAACAAATAAATACACAAATACAAGTAGTGTACAGTAATATTATTACTTCAATACTCCAATAAAACATTAAAACATACATGATCAGTAATAAAACAAATGACTAATGCAGTCATCTACACAGTGAAACAGCAAAGCAAAAAATTACTCGCCTTAAGCTGGCCTAAAATGTTAACCAAGACTCCCCCATCAAAGGTGGGCTGGCAGTCAACTGTGGTGATGGCACGAGCAATTTTTGTAAACGTCAAATTCTGAAAGAAAACATAAAAATTATACTCAACTACTGTGAACATAATAAATGGGTTCGGTATTAACTTTCCAGCAGGGTACCATTCGTCAGTATAGCCAGGGCTTTTCCACAAAAACAAAAAGAAGTGACCAGTGCAGTAGGCTTACTAGCCTATGCTATGCAGGTCTTACTCTCAGCTAACCACTCCCACTCTTGTACTGCATTGGCAAAACATTTTAGAATTGTAGAGGAACTTCAGGTAAGGTCTAGGAGGGAAGGAAACTGGTCTCTGACATGGTACACCATTTATCCCTTCCACAGAAAATTGGAAAGGCTTATACAGTCATACCTCGGTTAACGATGGCGTCGGATAACGATAAATTCGGTTAGCGATACATTTTTATGTCAAAATATTGACTCTGTTTACAATGATTGCTTCGGTTTACGATATTCGTCCTGGACGCGTCCGCGTGGCGCCCAGCTATGCAGGCACTCCAGGGAGCATCAGTGTGCTATTGTTTACAAGCGAGAGCGACCACCACCCACTCCACCCACGCATTCATACCAGTAGTATATTGTCATTATTCCACTGTTTTTAGTGCTTGCAACTGCTAAATAAGCCACCATGGGCCCCAAGAAAGCTCCTAGTGCCAAGCCTGTGGTAAAGAGTGTAGCAGGGAGTGAAGCATTCATGCAGGGAGTGTAGCAAGCATGCAGGGAGTGTAACAGGCATGCAGGGATTGTAGCAGGCATGCAGGGAGTGTAGCAGGCATGCAGGGAGTGTAGCAGGCATGCAGGGAGTGTAGCAGGCATGCAAGGAGTGAAGCAGGGATGCAGGGAGTGAAGCAGGGATGCAGGGAGTGAAGCATTTATGCAGGGAGTGAAGCAGGGATGCAGGGAGTGTAGCAGGGATGCAGGGAGTGTAGCATTCATGCAGGGAGTGTAGCATTCATGCAGGGAGTGTAGCATTCATGCAGGGAGTGTAGCATGCATGCAGGGAGTGTAGCATGCATGCAGGGAGTGTAGCATGCATGCAGGGAGTGTAGCATTCATGCAGGGAGTATAGCAGGCATGCAGGGAGTGAAGCAGGGATGCAGGGAGTGTAGCATTCAAAGAAAAATGCCAGTAACCCCAGAAAAGAACTTGCCACCTGCAGTGTTAATGGAAGGGGATTCCCCTTCCAAACACTAGCATACTATACTCCAACCTTTCCCCTCCTCCACACATCAACAACTCTTCAATAAAGGTAAGTGACATGTTATTGTACTATAATTACATGTATTTCTTTAATGTTCATTAAATTGTGTATTATTTAATGTCAAAAAGTTCTAAAAAATATTTTATTTTACTACTTTTGGAATTCTGGAATGGATTAATTTTATTTCCATTATTTCTTACGGGGAAAATTGATTCGGATAATGATTGATTCGGTTACAGATACGCCCTCTCTGACGGATTAATATCGTTAACCGAGGTATGACTGTACATCACCAGTGACTATTATAAATTTCATACACAATCTTATCAGGAATTTTTTTTTTTACCCTACTTTAAATTCTTGTTCCTCTTGCACGTTGATATACAAGTTAGATTATTAAGTACAGTACGTACCTATATCAAGCAGATGACTGACTCCCTTGTTTTATTAGCCGAGGCCTTTCATACATTTTACTAAACAATTTTCTAGTTTATAATAGTGACACTGAAGAATTTTATCTTACCCTAAATTCCTTGCTCTCTTGCTTGTTGATACAAGTGTTTGGATATGGTTGTGTGACAAATGAGCAGCAAGTTGTCTGTTTATATTTTATCATTTGAAGGCTGTGGATCATCTATAGAGGTTTATAGGTCCACTAGAGCAGAGGTCGGGGAACTGGGGTAAATTACCCCAAATGGAGTAAATATTAAAATTTTGGAGTTAATAAAGGCTTAATAAACAAATAAAATTGCACAAAAATTTATTATTTAATAAGCAAGCCAAATTATGAAAGTTATATTTTTCAAACAAATAATTTTTAGTCTAGCAAGAAATTTCACTGTACAGTGGACCCTCGGTTAACGAATACCCCGGAAATCGTACAATTATGTAAGTATAATATTGTAAGTGCATGTGGAAGTGTATTTTTGGGGGTCTGAAATAGACTAACCTACGTGACATTATTTCTTAAGGAAGTAAATTCGTTCGGTAATGGCACTTGAGCAGGCTTCTGAGATGAAGTTTTTTCGTTAACCGAGGGTCCACTGTACATAAATTTATTTTGGGGTAATACCCAAAAAAGTTTGCCGACCTCTGCACAAGAGCATACACCATGTTGAGCCAGTCAGTAAGTGGCTTTTAAAATTTTACAGTGTGATGTTCAGCCAAAACCATGTATACGTAATATTTAAAAGAAATTGTATAGCAGTAGTATATGAATTAAAAATGAGTTTTCAAGCAGGTGCTATAAGAGAATTTACAGTAGGTTCAGCTGAACATTTTAATTACTGCATCATTTTTTGCTGCTGCTTCATAGTCATGTTGTGCAAGCAACTGCACCATTAACACACCAGACATCAATGACAGACAAAATGAACAATTACAAGTAACTGACATTAGTAACAGCTAGTTATTATAGGAGGGGTACCCCCTCATACCATATGTTAAAAAGATTTATTAAAATCTCTTACCACGTCCATCAGAAGTGAATCAGTTGATACATATTTACATGTATATCATGGCAAGCAATGATGTCATTCTTCAGTAAAGGTTCAAGGGGTAAAAAAGTACTATACCTTTATTTTCTCCAAAATCTGCACAGCTCCTTGAACTTGAACTCCTTCAAATGACATTAACGAGAGCTCCGCCTGAAAATATTCAAACCACATATCAAAATAATATACGTACTGTAATATATTCTTATTCTAATTTATGTATAAAATTTTAACAAGTACTGTATTAATATAAAATTTTAAGCTGCAGTACAGTATAGTACAGTTACAACACAAATTTTCTGGCACCCTTAGTTAACAGGCCTTGCTGGAACATCAGTTTTGCCAAAGCAACAGAGGTCACAATAATAATTCCACCTGTGTCCTACCATTTTCTGCTGGAAACTTATACGTAATAATAATAATAATAATAAGTTTATTTAGACATGGTACAATGATACAGTGGTACCCCGGTTTACGATGGTCCCCAAACTCACCCTTTTATGTAAGTTTATTTTTTTAAATGCTTTTGTAAGTGTAATTTTGGGGGTCTAAAAGGACTAGTCTATTTTACAACATTTCTTAAGGAGATAAATTCGTTTGGTAATGGCACTTGAACAGCATTCTGGAATGAAAAAATATCGTAAACCGGGGTACCACTGTACATAGTTAGGTAGATATGATACAATGATACATAGGTATAAATGAGGTGTACATGCCAAAAGCCCCTAATATGCTGTGCATTACGGGCATTCTTAAGATTAAGTAATAGTAGACTACATGGTAAAAAATTATGGTTGATAATTTATAAAATAAGTATAATTGTGTATCTAAGTTGTATAATTTGAATACAAGTTGAACATAATAATTTATTAATAGTAACAATGCAATTAATTGAGTGAGATAACAATTTAAAACAATTAGCTGCATTGCAATTACAGTTTATGTGGTCATTATAATGTAAATGTTATAGGAACAGTTAGCTTAGTATGTATTATTCATAACAGGTTTTTACATTTAAGTGATTATTTTACTTTGTTGGGAATGTTTGATATTGTGCATTTAGGTTTGGGTGAGAAGGTGGTTTTTTAGCATCGTTTTGAATTGGGGAACAGGCAGGGTTTCTTTGGCAATGACAGGTAATGAATTCCATATTTTCATGCCTTTTATATTCATTGAGTTTTTACATAGTGTTAGATGGACACGGGAAACATTGAGGAGTGCTCTGTCTAGTGTTATGGTCATGTGTCCTGTTAAAATTGGTCGTGAGAAGTTCGAGTGGTGGGTTAATATTTGCATAGTGTTTTCTATGTATGTAATAGGCACAGTAGAAAGTATGGATGTCTTGTATGGTGAGTAAGTTTAGATTTTTTAATATTGGTGGAGTATGTTGTCTGGAGTGTGAATTTATCATTCTAACTGCTGCCTTTTGTTATGTTATTAATGGTCTGAGATGAGTTATTGATGTTGAGCCCCATGCGCAGATTCCATAGGTGAGGTAGGGGTAGATGAGCGAGTGATATAGGGTAAGGAGAGCTAGTTGTGGAACATAGTACCGTATCTTGGATAGTATTCCCATGGTCTTTGAGACTTTCTTGGAAATTTGTTGTATATGTGTCTGAAATTTTAGGCCACTGTCAAGATGGATTCCTAAGAATTTTCCCTCTGCGAGTTTTGTGATAGGGGACCCGTTTATCATTATGTTAAGTGGTACATTTGTAGCTCTGTTCCCAAACTGAATAAAATAGGTTTTATCAATATTGAAAGTAAGTTTGTTAGTCATCATCCAGGTAGATATTTTCTGCAATTCAGTATTTACAGTGTTGGCTAGTATGTCTGGGCTTGGGTGAGAGATAACGTATGTAGTGTCATCTGCAAATAGTATGAGTGAGTAGTTGAGATGCATTTGGTAGGTCGTTAATGTAAATGAGAAAGAGAAGTGGGCCAAGAACACTTCCCTGTGGGACACCTACTGTAATAGTTTGCACGGTAGAGCTAGCTCCATTTGTGTACACATATTGGTTTCTGTTGCTAAGGTATGATTTTAGGTAGTTGAGGGAGTGCCCTCTTATACCATAGGCATATTATCAAAGATACGCTATTATGAGCCACAATCAGCTCTCCTTGCACTATATCATTCACTTATCTACCCTTATCTCACCTATGGAATCTGTGCATGTGGATCAACAACATTAAATCACCTTAGACCACTCATAACAGAACAAAAGGCTGCAGTCAGAATGATAACAAATTCTCACTCTAGACAGCATACTCCACCAATATTCAAGTCTAAAACTACTCACCGTAAAGAACATTCATAATTATTCTTGTGCCTACTACATATATAAAACTTTACACTCTAATATAAACCCTCCACTCAAAATTCTCCTCACCAACTTTAATAGGACCCATGACCACAACACAAGACACAGGTCACTTTTTGATATACCCAGTGTTCATATCAACCTATGTAAAAATTCTATGCACATAAAGGGCCCCAGAATCTGGAATTCATTACCAGTAAATATTAAGATAACCTTGTCTGAAAATCAATTTAAGACAACTCAAAAACCACCTACTCACCCAAAACTAAATAATCATACTATAAACTACTTTGAAAAATGCTATTATTACTTTCCTATATGATAATCTCAATTTTTAATAATATGTTACTATGCAACGAGGAGAAGGCTGGAGGCAGTGGAGATGTCATGTCTGAGGTCAATGTGTGGTGTGAATATAATGCAGAGAATTCGGAGTTTGGAAATTAGGAGGAGGTGCGGGATTACCAAAACGATTGTCCAGAGAGCTGAGGAGGGGTTGTTGAGGTGGTTTGGACATGTAGAGAGAATGGAACGAGACAGAGTGACTTCGAGAGTGTATAAATCTGTAATGGAGGGAAGGCGGGGTAGGGGTCGGCCTAGAAAAGGTTGGAGGGAGGGGGTAAAGGAAGTTTTGTGTGCGAGGGGCTTGGACTTCCAGCAAGCATGTGTGAGCGTATTTGATAGGAGTGAATGGAGGCATATGGTTTTTAATACTTGACGTGCTGTTGGAGTGTGAGCAAAGTAACATTTATGAAGGGATTCAGGGAAACCGGCAGGCCGGACTTGAGTTCTGGAGATGGGAAGTACAGTGCCGGCACTCTGAAGGAGGGGTGTTAATGTTGCAGTTTTATAACTGTAGTGTAAAGCACCCTTCTGGCAAGACAGTGATGGAGTGAATGATGATGAAAGTTTTTCTTTTTCGGGCCACCCTGCCTTGGTGGGAATTGGCCGATGTGTTAATAAAAAAAAAAAAATGTTACTATTATGTTACCCCCTACTCACCCAAAACTAAATACTCATATTATAAGTTAATGTCAAAAATGCTCAATGTTATTTTCCTTAATTAAGATAATCTCAATTCCATATTACCATTCGAGAATCTAAACACCTGTAACAATCTAATATCATCATTTAATAATTTTAACAGTAAAATTTCATCATATTGTAATTTGAAAAAATTTTTTAACTAGAATAAACTCAATAAATTTCTCTAATATTAAGTACATATGTCTTTAGATTAAGCTGTCCCTAATGCCATGGCATGTCAGTGGCTCTCCTTGCACTCAGTTTACATTGTAACTACCAATACCTATGTAATCTGCAAGGAAATAAAATTTACTTACTTTACTTACCTACTAGTGTGATAATTTTAGGTGTAACAGATCATGGTCAACTGTATCAAAAGCTTTACGTAAATCAATGAAGATTCCCACTGGGATTTTTTTCTTCTCAAGAGCGGTGTAAATTATTTCTAGCATGTGTATAATGGCATCATTGGTATTTTTATTAGGCCTGAATCCAAATTGACAGTGGTTGAGTACGTTGTGGGAGGTGAGGTAGGAATATATTTGTCTATGAATTAATTTTTCAAAGATTTTGGAGAGAAGGGGTAAGATAGATATCAGCCTGTAGTTATTCAGATCTGTTTGATCTCCTCCTTTATGTATGGGGGTGACCCCTCGCTATTTTGAGTATTGATGGGAAGGTAGAGGATTCGATGGATTTGTTAAAAGTGTTGCAATAATTGATGAGAGAACTTAAGAGGCTTTTTTGTATATAAAAGGTGGTAAGTTATTTAGGTCACCTGCCTTGTTTTTTAATGTGTTGATTATAAGTAAACATTATTAGAAATGAAACTGGTTTATTAAAGATAATCCACAAATACAATACAAAATATTTACAATGATTTTGAGAGTACAGTGGACCCCCAAGTAACGAGCAAAATTCATTCCAGAAGCCTGCTCAAGTGCCATTACCCAACGAATTTACTCCCTTAAGAAATAATGTCAAGTAGGTTAGTCCATTTCAGACCCCCCAAAAATACACTTACAAAAGCACTTACAATATTATACTTACATAACTGTACGATTTCCGGGGTGCTCGTTACTTGGGGGTCCACTGTATATTACATAAATATTATGGAGGTTACATTTATAGGGCATTATGCAGATATAACCTAAGATAACCCAATAGTGAAACTGACTTTTCCATTTGGGTAAACAATAAGTCACAGATGGAAACAAGTCACTGACCTTTTTTTTTGGGTTATCCTAGGTAATCTACACATATGCTGCTATGTATGATAATGTATGTAACTGTATACAGCCTCTCCTCACTTAACGACTGAGTTCCGTTCCTAAGACCACGTCGGTAAACGAATTCAACGCTAAGCGAAGAGCATACTATAATGGTAGTGGGTTTGTGTCAGCCATCTTTGATATTGTTTTAATATCACCTTTGCACCATTTATAACATTTCTGGTATACTTTTAAATGTTTATACAGTAGTTTACTGTATACCGTAATAAACAGAATAGAGGAAATCAGCTCTAATATACATTATTTAGGTATGCACTGGTCAGAGAGCCTGTCGTAAGTCCGAGTCATTGGTAAACGAGTACGTCGCTAAGTGAGGAGAGGCTGTATATGCATACCTGAACCTGAATAAACTTAACAATAGCTGGAACAATTTACAACTCCAATTAGGAAACTTACAATGATGTTATAAAATAAAATAAAATTTTATTTCTTTGCTAAGGTTACAATGTGTGTTCACATTTCATAATTTGATTGGTACAATGAAAGCCACTATCATGCCGAAGCATTTCGGGCAGATTTAAACTTAATACTTATAGACTACTCAAGCCTCTATAGACAGGTGAAGAGTGGTGCCCCGTGGCCTGATCACTAAAGCTCTTGCTTCACACGGCGAGGGTCTGCGTTCGATTCCCAGCTCGGGTAGAAACATTGGGTGTGTTTCTTTACACCGGTTGTTGTCTATGTTCACCCATCAGTAAAATGGGTACCTGGGAGTTAGTTGACTGGTGTGGGTCACATCCTGGGACAAGGACCTAATTTGCCCGAAATGCTCTGCATAACAAGGGACTTTCTATATAGTAGTATGTCATTGATGTCAGCTAGGCCTGTATACCTTGTACATGTACTTGTAGTAAAATAATGATAAATAAAGAATACAACATTCAATATTTTACTCTATTATTAATATGAGGTAGTACAATTTATGATACAAACATACATTTTAAAGTTTGTATTAATGGCTTAAGAGTTAAGGGATAATAAAATATTTGGGGGAGTTGCTTTAAATCTGATTAGAGTTTAGCATAGTGTGGGTATGGTTGTTACTGAGAGATGAGGTGATTTTTGAGTACGTATGTATAGTCCTAAATTTGTGGGCAGGGGACCTCTTGCTGTTTCAGTCAAAGAGTTGCAGATCTTCGGGCCCTTTTATGTGCATTGCATTTTTGCAAAGTGTGAGACAGACACGAGGGATGTCAAAAAGTGTTTTGTGATTCGTGTTATGCCTGTGTGTTCTGTTGAAGTTGTCTAGAAGTTTGAGTGGAGGGTTGATATTGGAGTTTAATGTTTTGTATATATAGTAGGCACAGTAATAAGTGGTATGGTTTGTTTGCAATTGTGTCATTATGATTTTGTGAGTCACAGTAATAAGTGTGTATATTTTGTACATTATGTAAGTTCAAGCTTTTCAAGAGTGGTGGGGTGTGTCGTCTGGCACTGGAGTTTGTGATCATTCACACCGCTGCTTTTTATTGGGTTATTAAAGGTTTAATTATTATTATTATAATCAAGGGGGAAGCGCTAAACCCATAGGATTATACAGTGCCTGTGGGGAGATGTGCAAGGTATTCAGGTATAATTCAGGAACTGGAGCACAGATCCAATTCCCTAGATCAAGAGCCCCTCACCAGCATCAAGGAACCTTCCTTCAGGGGTTCATTAAAGGTTTAAGGTGATTAGCCATGGTAGATCCCCAACCACAAATACCATAGGCGAGGTAAGAGTATATTAGTGATATAAAGTAAGGAGTGCCCTATGGGGTACATAGTATAGTACCTTGGAGAGGATACCTACTATTTTGGAAACTTTCTTAAGTTATATGCTGGATGTGGGTCTGAAATTTAGGATTACAGTCTAGGTGGAGACTATAAATTTGCCCTCAGTGTGTCTTGTAATGGGTGAACCATTTATCGATATGTTTAGCTGGTCTTCTCTCCTCCTAAACTAAGATGTAACTTGACAATGATTCTGGTGGGACTGAAACGCCTTCAAAAGTTTTAAGTACAGGTTTGGTGTGAATTCCACTATGGTGCTAACACCACTTACACCATACTATCCTCACCACTAAACTGACTCCAGTGGCCACTCTTACATTGCTATTTTCAGATAATTTATTAAAAACCATTAAATTACATACAGTTCTGCAGATCTTATAGAATATAAACAACTTTTGACTATTTCCATAAAAGAAGTAAAACCCCGTGGTGGTTACACCCGTGTTAGCAACACTAAGAGGACATTATATTTGACAATTACGACAGTCCTGGACAAACTGGTCGTAAATGTCAGTGTAAATGATCAATACAAACGAGACTTTTTATTAATAACTTCCAGTAGTTGACTCACGTGATAAAAGTTGACCAGCTTTTCCCTGCCCTCCCTCTCGCCGTCAAAGATAGCATAGTACTGCTTGACGAAGGTCTCCCCGATCTGCTGGTACTGCGGGTTGAGAGTCATGTTGTAGTGTGTGATGGAGGCTGGTACTTGTCTTACAGTAATAAGAGAGAGAGAGAGGGAGAGAAGAGAGAGAGAGAGGCTGGGTGGCCCGTCCTGGTCCCTCACACACACTGTCTCTCACACTGTGCGCACGCGCGCCACACCAACACCAACTACAATGTATTATATACCATAACTGGTATATATATATTTTTTTTTTTCGACACCAAAAATGATGGGATTATCCTTGTGGAAGCAGACTTTGAGTTGTTCCGAGGAAGTAGATGGATCTAGAACTCTGAGGTTGTAGTGTGTATACCAGGGTAAAATGGCGCTAACCGCCCGGGCCGCATATTTCAAAAATATAAGTTTATTCAGGTACAGGTACACATAAATACAGTTATATAAATTACCACACATAGCAGCATATGTGTAGATTACCTAGGATAACCCCAAAAAATCAAAGTGATTAATTATTATGTATTCTATATTTAAGTGAATATTACACTTCGCCTAACTACCTCGTCAACGCCGATTCTCAATATATCTTTATAATTAATTTGATAGTTTTATTATAAGCTCTAGATTCCTGGTTTTTCTTAAGTCTTTCCCGTGGCATTCTCTTCACTGGGTCAAGTTAATGGTCGTGAAGTGTGGCTAGTAAATGGATGAGTGACCAGTTAGACAACCTCTTACTTAAAACAAAGTATTCAGTATATATATATATATATATATATATATATATATATATATATATATATATATATATATTTTATGGAGACTATTTTCAGATTCCAAAATAGTAGCTTTTTTATTTAATTTTATCTCGATTTATACTTAAATCATTAATTTAAGAAAATTTTATGGAGACTATTTTCAGATTCCAAAATAGTCGCTTTTTTATTTAATTTTATCTCGATTTATACTTAAAATGTATCTGGTTTAATTAATTAAACCACTTGCAACATCTATCTATTCAGTTTTATTTGAAGATTGCATAACATTATAATAATAATAATAATAATAATAATAATAATAATAATAATAATAATAATAATAATAATAATATCTTTATTTACTACAAGTACATGTACATGGTACACAGGCCTAGCTGACATCAGTGACATACTACTATATAGAAAGTCCCTTGTTATGCTGAGCATTTCGGGCAGATTAGGTCAGTGTCCTAGGATGCGACTCACACCAGTCGACTAACACCCAGGTACCCATTTTACTGATGGGGAACATAGACAACAGGTGTAAAGAAACACGCCCAATGTTTCTGCCCTGGCTGGGAATCGCACCCAGGCCCTCGCCGTGTGAAGCGAGAGCTTTAGCCACCAGACCACCAGAGCCCCTATTATTAAACAAATTATTGAATTTATTAAACTATTTATTAAACAGACTATTTAATCAATTTATCTAACAAATATTGTTTATCAACGTTGTTATTCTTAAGTTGTAAATAAAAAAATAGTCTTATGTTGTTACAAATGGTTATATATATTAATTGGTTACTATCATGACCATAATTTTTAAAGGGGTGGACCGGTAAGCCAGCGGAAGGCCTCGGTCAGATGACCAAAAGCTCCAGCTGCGGGTCAACATAAGACTAAAACCTGCGTCAGGAAAAACACTTGTCCTGTTTCCTGACAAATCTTACCTAACCTAACCTGGTTACATATCACGTGTATTGAGTTAGTCATTCTTGCTTCATCGCTAGTCACCATTCTGATGTTCAACACGTGTCCCGTGGCTCGGTTGGCAACGCTCTCGCCTCACACACTGAGTGTCCGTGGTTCAATGCTTGGCATGGGTGGAAATGCTGGGAAAGTTTCCTTACACCTGCTGTCCCTATTCACATAGCAATAAGAAGGTACCTGGGTGTTAATCACCTTACACCTGCTGTCCCTATTCACCTTGCAGTAAGTAGGTACCAGTGGCGTCGCTCGCTAGGGTTTGTGTCACCCGGGTAGGAATCTTTGGTGTCACCCCCATGAAATCCAAGGGCGGGGGGATGGGGGGGAGTAAACTCCAGTTACGTCACTACTGCGTGACTAATGTTTAGCAATGAGAACGTTTAAGCAAGGCCGGATTTAGACCTTGGGGGCCCGGGGCACTTTAGGTTTGGGGGGCCCTCAACATGGAAATTAAATTGAATTACAAATAAGAAATGAACTAAAATGAATGATAAACAGCATTTTCGAAAAAAAAAATATGTTAGGTTTCGAAAAAGACGTCTGATTTTATTTTTCTTCATTTTATTGACTTTGTAATACTATATTCCATTTACACTATATAATAATTACCGATGTGTATTTATTTATATCTTTGGTGTCACGCTTTCGGTATCTATGATAGATACCGAATAATAAAAAAAAAATATATATATAGATTATCTATATATATTTTTTGTGTAGTAATAATTTGCTAATGGGCCGACCGACCGACCAACTAGACATTTAAGTTAAAATAGTGTAAGTTATAAAAGGAAGAAATCAGAACCGTCTAACTTCAAGAAATTAATTCAATCCTCTTTTTGTAGAAATTAAGCCTATTAGGAGAGGGCAGCTTATAACAGCCTATTAGGAGAGGGCAGCTTATAACAGCCTATTAGGAGAGGGCAGCTTATAACAGCCTATTAGGAGAGGGCAGCTTATAACAGCCTATTAGGAGAGGGCAGCTTATAACAGCCTATTAGGAGAGGGCAGCTTATAACAGCCTATTAGGAGAGGGCAGCTTATAACAGCCTATTAGGAGAGGGCAGCTTATAACAGCCTATTAGGAGAGGGCAGCTTATAACAGCCTATTAGGAGAGGGCAGCTTATAACAGCCTATTAGGAGAGGGCAGCTTATAACAGCCTATTAGGAGAGGGCAGCTTATAACAGCCTATTAGGAGAGGGCAGCTTATAACAGCCTATTAGGAGAGGGCAGCTTATAACAGCCTATTAGGAGAGGGCAGCTTATAACAGCCTATTAGGAGAGGGCAGCTTATAACAGCCTATTAGGAGAGGGCAGCTTATAACAGCCTATTAGGAGAGGGCAGCTTATAACAGCCTATTAGGAGAGGGCAGCTTATAACAGCCTATTAGGAGAGGGTAGCTTATAACAGCCCATTAGGAGAGGGCACCTTATTACAGCCCATTAGGAGAGGGCAGCTTATAACAGCCCATTAGGAGAGGGCAGCTTATAACAGCCTATTAGGAGAGGGCAGCTTATAACAGCCTATTAGGAGAGGGCAGCTTATAACAGCCTATTAGGAGAGGGCAGCTTATAACAGCCTATTAGGAGAGGGCAGCTTATAACAGCCTATTAGGAGAGGGCAGCTTATAACAGCCTATTAGGAGAGGGCAGCTTATAACAGCCTATTAGGAGAGGCAGCTTATAACAGCCTATTAGGAGAGGGCAGCTTATAACAGCCTATTAGGAGAGGGCAGCTTATAACAGCCTATTAGGAGAGGGCAGCTTATAACAGCCTATTAGGAGAGGGCAGCTTATAACAGCCTATTAGGAGAGGGCAGCTTATAACAGCCTATTAGGAGAGGGCAGCTTATAACAGCCTATTAGGAGAGGGCAGCTTATAACAGCCTATTAGGAGAGGGCAGCTTATAACAGCCTATTAGGAGAGGGCAGCTTATAACAGCCTATTAGGAGAGGGCAGCTTATAACAGCCTATTAGGAGAGGGCAGCTTATAACAGCCTATTAGGAGAGGGCAGCTTATAACAGCCTATTAGGAGAGGGCAGCTTATAACAGCCTATTAGGAGAGGGCAGCTTATAACAGCCTATTAGGAGAGGGCAGCTTATAACAGCCTATTAGGAGAGGGCAGCTTATAACAGCCTATTAGGAGAGGGCAGCTTATAACAGCCTATTAGGAGAGGGCAGCTTATAACAGCCTATTAGGAGAGGGCAGCTTATAACAGCCTATTAGGAGAGGGCAGCTTATAACAGCCTATTAGGAGAGGGCAGCTTATAACAGCCTATTAGGAGAGGGCAGCTTATAACAGCCTATTAGGAGAGGGCAGCTTATAACAGCCTATTAGGAGAGGGCAGCTTATAACAGCCTATTAGGAGAGGGCAGCTTATAACAGCCTATTAGGAGAGGGCAGCTTATAACAGCCTATTAGGAGAGGGCAGCTTATAACAGCCTATTAGGAGAGGGCAGCTTATAACAGCCTATTAGGAGAGGGCAGCTTATAACAGCCTATTAGGAGAGGGCAGCTTATAACAGCCTATTAGGAGAGGGCAGCTTATAACAGCCTATTAGGAGAGGGCAGCTTATAACAGCCTATTAGGAGAGGGCAGCTTATAACAGCCTATTAGGAGAGGGCAGCTTATAACAGCCTATTAGGAGGCGGCAGCTTATACCAGCCTATTAGGAGAGGGCAGCTTATAACAGCCTATTAGGAGAGGGCAGCTTATAACAGCCTATTAGGAGAGGGCAGCTTATAACAGCCTATTAGGAGAGGGCAGCTTATAACAGCCTATTAGGAGAGGGCAGCTTATAACAGCCAAGAAAGGCTTCTTCACCTGTTGCTTACATTTTAGTTAATTTACCATGGATCTTAAAGAACACTTAAAATATTAATTCTCTTATGGACATACACCTCCAGGATACTTTAGTAAAATCATGCAACCCCATCATAATTATAATATCTAGCCTATGTTTATTATCTAGCCTGTTTATTATCTAGCCTATGTTTATTATCTATCCTATGTTCATTATCTAGCCTATATTTATTATCTAGCCTATGTTCATTATCTAGCCTATGTTTATCATCTAGCCTATGTTCATTATCTAGGGGTATTCCATTTACAGGGATAAAAATGTATCAAAGGAGATAATACAACATCAAAAGATAAATTTATACTGATGAAAAAAAAATTATACAGATGAAAAAAATTTATGCCCATGAAAAACATTTGTATAATAATAATTTCACGCTGAAGGAGGTGTGTTAATGTTGCAGTTTTATAACTGTAGTGTAAAGCACCCCTCTGGCAAGACAGTGATGGAGTGAATGATGATGAAAGTTTTTCTTTTTCTGGCCACCCTGCCTTGGTGGGAATCGGCCGATGTGTTAATATAAAAAAAAAATAATTTCATAAGGAATGTATAAAATATAACAAGAATAAAAAGTATATGTTGCCTGGCTAAGATAACACAGTCTAAAAATTTAATTTCCCTATAAAATTTAACCACAAATACAGGACCCATTATATACCTGAGTAATCTGACTGCATTAAAGTAGCTGATGCAGAGCTCTGGGAAGGACCAGAGGCTAAAGACAAGGAAGATAGCATACCATACCGTGTGTGTCGGGTAAACTGGAGTGTGCCATTAGATCAGAAAAATGTCCTGTAGTATTTCAAAGTGAAACCAGTATTTTCACTTGAAAGACAGGACACTAACAGGGTGATTTCTGCACAATTGAGGAAGCAAGGTGTTGAGGACTGACAGGAATCAACCCACAAGTCATACAGCACTGCAGGGTAGGGCTTGCTAATTAATATACTTGATCTGAGACTAGTGAGGTTGGAGAGTATAACAGAGGTAGAGTTAGTAAGAGCAGTGAGGAGTGCTAAAGGAGTGGTCAGGGTGTGTAATAAATCTGTTGCTGTCAAAAAGTCAAAGAGGGAGTGTGTGTCAAAGGTGGGGCTGTCAGCGAGGAGGATAGATAAAGTAAGGGTGTTAGAGTTGTGACGATGTCGTAGGTAAATTGTGTTTGCTTGCCAGCAAACAGGACAGGCCAATAGAATATGGCAAATTGAAATTGAAACCTGACAATGCTCACAGTGGACCTGGACGCCTCTTCATGAGATACCCGTGAGTGAGACGTGTGTGCCCAATGCAAAGACAGGAAAGCATAGTCTCCCAACTGTAACATCAATGATAAGAATAAGATCAGGATCCTAAACAAGGCTTAATAGCATGTAATTTGTTATGAATCAACTCAGACCAACGTTGTTGCCAACGGTTGCGAAGGTGTCTAGAGATTACAGCAAAATAGTCTGAGAATGGAATACCCCTATATGAAACGGGAAGGTAATGTACTGCTGACCCAGCCGCAGAGTCTGCTTGCTCATTGCCCTGAACATCAACATGACCAGATAACCAGCAGAAAATTATTTCTTTGTTTTTGCTAGAAATGCAGAGTAACCAAAGTTGTATACAAAGATTATTATTGTTATAATCATGGTGGAGCACTAAACCCAGAGGGATTATACAGTGCCTGTGGGGAGGGGGGAATGGAAGGTATTCAGGCTCAATGCATGGAACTGGAGCACAGATACAATTCCCTAGATCAAGAGCCCCTCATCAGCGTCAAGAAACCTCCCTTGAGGGTAGCATTTGAAAAAAAAATTTACAAAAAAAAATTGTAGAAAGCAGGCTATGAGTTACACTGGCTCTGTCCATAGCATTTAAATACATCCTACAGAAATTGATATAACCAACTTAACAAGAACAATATTTACTGTTATCCGCTCCTCACTTGCAAATCATAACACAAATGCAAACTCTCATTAGTTTCATAAAAAATGCTAAACCTGTAGAGTATAGGTCATTCAGCACTGTATGGTAGAGAGGTGTTGACATCAAGTAACAAGAAGACAGTCAAAGTGAGTGCCTTTGAGGAATTCAAAACCTGGTAAATCAAACCCTTTATTTCATCATGTTCTCAGGGATGCATATGTAATGTGCAGAAAATAAATTCTATATAATGAAAAGGTAATTAAAATTTTAATAAAGATTTTATTTTTTAATGTTCAAAACAAATAACATTGGCTCTGGTAGGCTTCTACAGCTTCTCAAATATTCACAGAATATTCCAAAGCAGCATAAAAAATACAACATTCCAGCCTCCTGAAATTCATATCTTGTGACACTCCGAGAGACACTTAAAATACATTAGATCTTCAACCAACACATGAAAATCACACTTCTCACTAGCCTAAGTCAAATGGGAGTTTGTTGCCCATTTACTGCAGCTGTACATGTGAAAATTTTCTAATTATATTATTTATGTGATGTAAGACAGTGCATTACTTACTGGGTAAATGTTTAATTTAACTGGAAGTGATGCATGTTGCTTGTGGTGGTTGAGGAAACATTTGTCAATATTCTCACAGAATGACTGAAGGTCACCCCCAAAGAACACTTGACAATGTGTGCAGCATATACTGTACATGGTCATCATAGCAAAATACCTACTAGGCTGTACTGTTTCTCCAGACCACCTTCACAAAACACTTCAACATAATGTAGAACATCTGTATACACATACAATATTCTAGTCAGAGTGTATTGCAGCAATTTTTTAATACATATCTGGTTCTATACATCATAAATGATGAAGAGTTTCACAACTTAACATCCCCTATAAAATGCCAGAAAAAAGATGAATCTTATTACCAGATGTATGTACACAATGTGTATGTATACTATACCTTTGATTCAAAACACTTCATAATATCATTGAAATAAAACATACACTGGGATAAGAAACTTGGGCAATAAAATTAGCAAAGAAACATCACTAAAAGCTTTGATCAGAAATGATATGCATTTATTGCTGACAGTATAGCCAAATATTTGAACTAGTCTTGTACAGTAATAAAAGTTAAACTCTTGAGTACAGTTAGTAAACTTTATATACTTCCTATGAACAAGATGTTTGTATCACAACCTTCTTTGGCTAAATGAAAGTTTTGTCTTAAAGTTTCTAATAGGGAAATCCTCCAACAATGTGCCACATCTCTTCTCCTCACTAAAGTTAACCAATTCTGAGTGAGTATAAGAAGCATATGACATTGTTGTGTTCAATAACTACATCCAAATTTTGGGGTCCCAGGAACAAGCCATAACCAGGGCAGAATTCACTCAAGCTAATTGTAAATGGGAACTAGTTAGTTGAGACATATTGTAGAAAGCAGGCCCTGAGTTGCACTGGCTCTCTGTCCATAGCATTTAAATACATCCTTCAGAAATTGAAGATCAAAGGAAATAAATATTATGTTTTAAACCTCACAGTATAAATGCAAATTATCCAGAATTTGTATCTAGTGAAATTTATAATCTAAGACACTTTTATTATTAAAAGATTTTCTAAGTCTAAAATACTTTCCAATATTTTTTATGACTATGCATATACATGTTAATAACTAATTCAACAAATATGAATAAACTGCAGACTGATATAACCAATTTAGTAAGAACCATATTTATTGGAATCTGCTCCTGTTAATAAAATGTAGACTTACTAGCTTAAGTTTATAATGAGTATCCTGCAAGACTAATGGAAGCAACATTTACCACAACTATGACATTCATTATAAGAACAATGCTTAAAAGTGCCAGACATAATATAGTTTTGATTTTTTAATTTAAAAAATATTCACCAGATGAAAAATATAACTTAGCTGTATACTTTTGGATACATGCATACAACATTGTATGATGTCCCCTTTACTCAATACTCAACTGAGCTTAAGAAATAATCTGCCACGCCCAATCTTGTTATTGTACTACGCTGACCCATCCACTGCACGACACAAAGTGAGGGAAACCTACCTGGTTAGCCTGCAGACCTATAAGCTTTATGAAAGAGGATATTAGCATTAAAACCAATGGCAACTTTCTTGTATGGCATGTGGCAGAGCCTAGAAAGTTCTGTTCTAATTAAATCCTATTTAATGTTTAACCCCAGCTAAGATGAATATCAAATAATCATTGACTAGTAAGGAATGTCATGGTGGCCCCCAAGACAAAAATGAAAACCATTACTGTGCCTTAAATGTTAAATTAAATAAGTTATGGAGATATGAAATAGGAAAAAACATGAAAACTCCTGTGTTGTTGGCCTAGTTTTTTCCATCTGTACCACCAGTAAGCAAAAAGCCGAAGTGAAAGTTCATGCAGAGTTAGAGGTGCTTAAAGCCATTAGTACTATGAAGGCATTATATTTACTGGACAAAATCAAAAGACTTATAAGCATATAGACTGAACATAATGAAGAAATATGCCTTTCAGTTAGACAATAATACAGAAAGCACACTATATTTGAAGAAGTAGAGAATGAAAGGTGACAAACTTGCAATAAGTAATGCAATTTTGAAGATCTGGGATCCTTCTTAAGCTTTTTTCACTAGTGGCCAGTCAAAATTCCAACATTCATACCATTATTATCAATGACAAAATTATTAACATGCTCAGGGCAATTAAGTGGTTATTATATACATACTGTAATAAGTATTTTTCAATATTTCAGTAGGAAGTGATCACCTAGGTAACTAAATGTATTTCTGAGGATTTATTAAATATTGTTATAATTAAATGCATGGTTCACATCTGCTCTATACTAAACTTTCAATTTTTAATTTTTGATCAGCCCCATAAAAATCTACAAAACAGTAGTATAAAATCAATATGAAATTTTTGACACAATTTTAGTAGTTACCTTTCCTCCCTCCTTGGAGAGGAGTAGATTTCCAAAAGTGAATACAATATATGATACAGACAATACTGAAGACTTTTTAATATTTCATGATGCAAAAGTCTGAGCATTATTCTTGTAGTTAATGATGACCTAACAGAATATTCAGAAATTTTATTGAAACAATCTCTCACTGATATACTGCTATAATATAATCAAATTAATCATTAAACCTGAAAGGATCATACAGTACTACAGGGAGGGATGTGCTAAAAGAGAAATAACATAGAGGTTAAGAGGAGATAAGGGGTAGGCATGTGCAAAGGATAAGGGTTAGTGGGAGTAGGAGAGAAAACAAAAGGTAAAATAAAATCAAAGTTGGTGCAATAAGTTAGTTTCTGGTAGTCACAGAGACTTTCATCAAGGTAAGTGTGATGGGGTGGAGACATTGGAAGTAAATTCTGCATGCCCACTGATAAACAGAACAAGTCATTAAGATATGAACTACAACCTAACAGTCCTCGCAGAGCAATGCGAGATGTTTTTCCATAAAGTGTCCATGAGCAAGATGTATGTGGCTGATACACAGGCGGGAGAGTGAAGTCTTCCAAACACGACAGTGATGGGAGATGACAGAAACCCAAACGTGGTCTGACGGAAAGCAATTTGTGGACCAACTTGAACCACCGTTGCTGCCAGTTGTTGTGAAGTCTTCAAGAGATCACCGAAAAATAGTCTGAGAAAGGAATACCCCTGTACAAAACTGGGAGGTCAAGAACAGCTGACTGAGCAGCTGAGTCTGACTGTTTGTTACCCTGAACATTAACGTATCCAGGGACCCAGCAAAAAAAAAAAAAAGTTTTTGAATGTACTAAAAATGCAGCATAACCAAAATTATATACATAGTATGACAGGATAACTAATGTACTGTATTATCTGTTTACTGATGAATCAAATACAGCCTCTCCTCACTTAGCGACTTACTAGTTTACTGATGACTCGGACTTACGATGGGCTCTCTGACCAGTATGCATACCTAAATAATGTACATATATTAGAGCTGATTTCCCCTATTCTGTTTATTACAATATGCAGTACACTACTGTATAGACACTTTAAAATACACTAAAAATGTTATAAATGGTGCAAAGGTGACATTAAAACAATATCAAAGATGGTTGACACAAACCCACTACCATTATAGTATGCTCATTGTTTAGTGACGAATTTGTTTACCGACGTAGTCTTAGGAATGAAACTCCGTCGTTAAGTGAGGAGATGCTGTAATTCATTTGTCACAGAGTACACAGTCTTCTTTCTCTTTAAATTATCTCCCCTTTTGAGTAGCCAATTGTGGCATATACATAACATACTGATATTTAAAGTAACCTGATTACTTTGTCTTTAGAAAGTAATGTAACTTACTGCATTTACTCATGGTCTGAGTACATGCATTAATCTAAAGATGACTAACAAACCTAAGCAAGAATACATCTAGTGTTCAAAATCTGTTACAATACAGTCAGCCTAAAATTTCAAATAGGCTCATAAAAAAAAATACCAAAACCAATGTTTTTAGTACTTGTAGTTCATTTCTTGCAACTCGTCTTTAAGATTAAATTAACACAATAATTAATAAGTACTACTTTTCTTTGTTCAAGTGCCAACAAAAGCATCTTTTTCAAATGTTATTTACCACATACTGTACTTAAAACTGATTATTAGTAAAATTCTAAACATTATAAAAGAAGCTCAATAGTTCCCTATTTGCCTTTTGTGGGTAGCTAATCTTCTACAATATTATTTCCTCTTTAAACTGCCTCACTTTAGCACCAGTTCTAATACACAAAAATGTTTAAGTATTATATAATTCTATTTTTAAGCTACTGTAAAGCAAGTTATCAATTAAAGTGTTAATGAAGATGATTATAAAGGAGACAATTAAGTTATGTATATTTATATGTAAAAGCCATATTTTTCATGCCTGTATAAAATCTTCAACTATATTAGGATCTAAGTTAAAAGAATTTTGACCCTCTTGACTAAACCACTTTAACTTTCTGTTTAGGTGCATCCTTTATTAAATCAGCTTCCCCCCGAAAATGTATTTCACAATAGTAGGGCACAATAGTTTTCAAACGAAAGATATATGCATTACGGATGCAAATGTAACATTCAACTAGCTCTGCAGAAGGCATAAAATGCTGACAAATTATAAGACACTAAACGCAGGGAAGCCATTACTGAAACGTTTCACTCACCGGGAAAGAAAGGCCTCCATCAAGTACTTCATCATGTGCTTGATAATGCCCCCCTAGGGTGAAATAATCTACCAATAGAGGCTTCCCTATATTTAATGTCTTTTTACATTCAACTAGTTCATATATGGAACCAGGATTTAATCTCATATGCCACTTACAAATAATACACACAAACATTAGAAATGAATGCTTAACATTTGGAGAAAGAACTTCTAACCTAAGATCTTTTTAAACAGTCTTATCTCTAAAGGGCATCCTAGGTAACTGTGAAACCAAGTGCTTGTACTAAAACGAATGTCAGTAGTGGAACAGAAATTTTTTTTATGATAATATGTACTGTACCCATAAACCAGCCTTTTTTTTTAATTAACTTATAAAAATTTCAATAACAACAAAATACTAAGTCTGAAACTTTTTTATGTACAAATTTCATAAGTGCTAAACATAATACATTTCAAGTTCACAAAAAAAATTAATTTCCAGGAATATCACTTTGAAGTTTATATTCTACGTACTGTATATCCTAAGTGTTTTTCAATACAGAAAAGCATGCTAATACCCATGATACCTATATATATATATATATGTATGAGTGTGGTGAAAGTGTTGAATGATGATGAAAGTTTTTTCTTTTTGGGGATTTTCTTTCTTTTTGGGTCACCCTGCCTCGGTGGGAGACGGCCGACTTGTTGAAAAAAAAAAAAAAAAATATATATATATATATATATATATGTCATCCTTGACATTATTTAAACAAATTTGATTAGGATATCACTTGCATAAGGAGGCACTTTTTAGGCTTTGTGCTAGAGAGCATCAAATAAAATCCAATTTCATGTTTGATAGTTCTGTTTCATATTTCATAGTTCTCTCATTCAGGTTTATTAGGAAGCTGAGGAGATACATGTGTGATAAGAGGCTAAAAGCTATTGATCCACTAAATTTCAAATGGGAAAGGCAATGTTTACAGCCAAAAGACTTCTACCGGTAAGTATGTTAGTATAGTACAGTAATATTCTGCCACTGAAAACGAACATATTTACACAATGCTTCTCTATTCTATCTCTTGCACCTTTCAGCAATGCTGCAAGAGTACTTCAAGCATTATACTCTTAGCAATGCCACAAGAGTACTTCAAACATTATCAAATGAGTCCTCATAAATCCTGTACAAATGTCATAATACCATACGTATACTTTTAATAAGTATTAGTGACACGCCATACAGAACATGTACAGTATAGGTAAATCATAAACAGTGACTAAGATATATGAATATTAAGTACTTCTGTGGTTCATTATTTCATTTGAAAATGTAGATGACAAAATGCTGATAAATATTTATGTAGCTCATCTAATTCTTCTTATACTATAATAGGATTTAAAGAAAGTGAAAAAAAAAAGACTGGAATGTGGTGAGAGTTTGTGTAGTAAAGAACAATGAAGAAAAATCAGAGCAAATGTTGGCTATAACAGTGCATATTAGGCTGGTGGAAAGCAAAAGATGCAACACAATGATGATACACTATGCCAATATTATTGTTAACGGTTAATAATTAATATACATTTAATGTTTTTTGTGAAACCTTACAACTATAAATGAACTAAAAAAAAAAAAAAAATGGCAAAAGAAGCCAATATGTACAACACTGTTAATGCAGATTACAAAATGATCAAATATGAGAAATATATCCTAAGGAATAACTGCATCATGAATCTGAAAATTCAAATATTTGTAAAGGCTATGTATTTGGCACTAAAACAGAAGTGGAAGCTGAACCATGAAAACCAGGGTACATAAAATTACATGAAATAAGATTTTTTTTAAATATTGAAAAAGTTTTGCCAACAGATGTCATGATTTGTTAGATGGTATAATGGGACTCACAATTTTGTTTTTGAGAAAAAAGGAACTATGATTTTTGACTTAAGAGATTGCAAGAAACAGTTAACCTTGAGAAATGGAACAGACAGGTTTTGAACCAATGTCAAGCCATTATTAAAACCAGCATGTGTGTTTTCTAACCACTACACCATTAAATTAGCATGGTGTAATAGAGCATTGGCCTGGTGAGTTTAAGACTGGTTTACAATGGGTTCCCATCCTGTCCAAATGTATTAACAATGATCTTTTTAAGATTTCATGACTCGAAAATGGCTTACCTTTGATATACCTCTGATGAGTTTCGAGAGTCTTACTACTCTCGGAGCCCGGCCATGGGCCAGGCTTGTCTGGTGCTAGCCTGGTCAACCAGGCTTCGAAAGGATTTGAGCTAGCTTTTCCTATAGCCATGTTGGCGTGAAAAATATTTGTAAAAACCTGCATTAGTGGTCACAGTGGGTCCCATGCTAACAGAGATGTAGCCATTGGAAAATCTTAAGTTGACATGCTGTAGCAGTTAGGAGACTGGTAAGCCAACTTTAAGACCAGCTTGACATGGATTTGAATTCTGTCCATTCTGAGAATTTTGTATGATCCTGTTATTACAATTTTAGTTATAAATAAAAAATACTAAGTGAGGGATTAAACCATATAAAAAAACAGAGACTGTCCAAAGAGAGCAATTGAATTAAATAGGAGCGAGCAGGAACAAATGAAATTTGAAAAAGGATAGCAAGGGTAAAGGATTTGATGTACTAAATAACTGCTCAGATACTGCACACTGAGAAAGTGATAAGATTGGCTTGTGGTGTGGAGGAGATATTACCTGAACTTCCACAATGCTAGGGTGGAGATCTGCAGTACAAGAATACACTGGTAGTGTTGCAAAGCTTGAAGTAAATGATACTGGAAGCTTGCAAGACAAACCCATTGTCCCTGTCCAAGCTATCTTAAAAATAAAACCACAGCATAAATGCACTAAAACTGATGTCAATAAAAAATATTGTATCTAATTACTCATGAAACTAGTTTCTCATGTATGCAAAAAGTACATTAGCTCCTGTTCACATTCTCTCTACATTATTTTTCTTTAAATAAAACCAGTTATGAAGCTTTTATGGCTTGTATTTTGTTGTAAAGTTCACTACCTCTTTTCGTCCTGTCATTTTTTTTTAAAATTACATCTTGAGCTTTCAGAAGAATAAAATACTTGAGCAAGAATAATGAGGAAATTACCTCTTTAGGAAAAAATTACAAATGGGCAAATAAAAATTTTGAGTGATCGGTATTCAGATTTTCATTATTCTTTACATGCTGAGCATTAATTAATTTCTTGATGCAATGACTGCACTTTACACTTAACAGGAGAAGCTAATAAACCAATTAGTTTGACAAAGTTGTGTAACAAATTTAATGTGATTTGATCATGAGTATTAATTTTTTGGGGAAATATATTTATATATTTTTCTTATTACACTAATGGATTAACAATTTAAATTATTTTATGAGCAAAATGTAAACAATGAAGAAAATTAGTAGGGTCATATTTTAGGCAGAAATAAGCACAATAATGATATAGCTTAATACGTACATCAAAAATTCAGTAACATTAAATTTTTTTTTTTAACACACTAGCCATCTCTTACCAAGGTAGGGTGGCCCAAAAAAGAAGAAACACTTCCACCATCACTCTCACTATAACTGACTTGCCAGAGGCATACCAACACAACAGCTCAGATGCCCCTCCAACCTGTTATATCCCCACCCCTGCTTCAGCGTGCAGACGCTGTACTTCCCACCTCCAGTACTCGAGGCCAGCTATTATATATATGTTGCCAGTGTATAGGTATACAAATGTCTACAGGAGTGTTTCTCAACTAATTTGCCAGACAACCCACCAGGTGCTCAAGATTTACCCAGTTCACAGCACTAATGGGGCCACAACTGAGTTTGGGAAACACTTTTAAAGACTACTGTACGTGTTAGAATTACTGTTTTCCATGTATACTGTACTGTATGTGAATGCATGAATATTGAAACATAAACTGTGTGTATGTACTAAGATATGTCTGGAGGGCATCCATTTATTCTTTAACCAGCTGGCATATTCGGAATATAGCGTCTTGGACTGTCATAACCTTTTAATCCATTAAGAAGTTGACATCTAGCTCATTTCACTTTTTTACTGCTCTCATGCTGAAGAAGTACTTCTAGCATCACTTTCTCATTTGGCTTTTCTGCTTTCATCTATGTTCCCTTTCCCTTCCTTAACAATCTCTCCTTGTCCTTCGTATCACTACCCACAAGTATCCTTATGAAGTGATCACCTCTCTCCATTTCTTTTTACTCCAGTGGTAAGATGCTCATTATTATTATAATCAAAAGAAGCACGGTAAGATGCTCAGCTCCTTTAGTTTCAACTTGTACAGTAATTCATGCTCCTCAGCTCAGGAACAAGCTTGGTCACAAACCTTTTGACTTTCTTGTATTTCTCTACATGCTTGACTACCAGCAGTTGTGTGCCCCACATTAATTCTTCTAAATGGCCTCACTTACTGTACGTATATGTATTAATTTTTGGATCCCTAAAGGCAGTTCTAACAATTACGAGTCATGCATTCACCACCAGTATTACTCAGTTTATGTACACAGATGTTTTTATAAGCACATGTTAACAGGCTCAATTCTTCAATTGCTAATCCTGATCCAATCTCTGACTAGGATTTTTTAACTCGTCTCACTGACAACTCTCAAGTGTTGAAGACTCGCATTTATTATTAATGTTCAATGTTGATAATGTACCTTAAGAATATAAGTCACAATACCATGGCTTAAGGAATTCACAAATAACCCAAAGAGAGAGAGAGAGGAAATGTCAGAAAATGTTTCAGCCTGTCCTGGACCATTATAAAGTCACAACTGAGCTAAAAACAGCAGAGAAGACAAGAAGAGGGATGGGAAAAAATGTAGCAATAATAGGATAAATAGAAGACAAAGAAAAAAGAAATGAAGACAGGAAGTAGAAAGAAGCAAAAGTGTAACAAAGGACCGTACAATACCGAAAGCATATGTGTACAGTGGTACGTTTACATATTTCATCAGTGGCCTCGGATTCATTATCGAATTTAGACGTCCTTAGACAAACTACAGTAATAACCTAAGATTGGACATAAACGGTACAGTACAGTGGTACCTCGAGTTACGATGGTCCCCAAAATCGCCCTTTTATGTAAGTTTATTTTTAAATGCTTTTGTAAGTATATTTTGGGGGTGTAAAAGGACTAGTCTATTTTACATTATTCCTTATGGGGATAAATTCGTTTGGTAATGGCACTTGAACAGCATTCTCGAACGAAAGAATATCGTAACTCGAGGTACCACTGTATAATATTTTAAGTGCATGTGGAAGTGTATTTTTGGGGGTCTGAAATAGACTAACTTACGTGACATTATTTCTTAATGACGTAAATTCGTTCGGTAATGCCACTTGAGCAGGCTTCTGGGATGAAGTTTTTTCGTTAACCGAGGGTCCACTGTACTAATACTGGTAGTATGTAAAGGATGTTTACTGGGGTCAGTGCCCCCAAAGCCCTGTCCCAGACTAGGCCTTCTGGTGGATCAAAGGCCTGATCAAGCAGGCTGTTACTGCTGGCCACATGCAACTCAACTGATCATGATAATAATAATAATCCTGTAATCAAACTAAGTGGTAAGCTTCAAAGGGTCATACAGTGCTGCAGGGTGGGATATGTTAAAGAAGGAATATGTGGAGGTCAGGCAGGAATGTACATGTGATAGTGAAGAGTGCTAAAGGTAAAATATAATCAAAGTTGGGGCAATAAGTTAGTTCCATTAAAAAGTCAAGAGAGTATTTGCATCAAAATGTGGGACTTTCAGCAAGGTCAGGTAGAGTAAGAATGCTGGAGCAGTGAAGATATGAAGGAAGTGAATTCTGCATGCCTGCTGATAGACAGGACAATCTATTAAGAGATAATGAACTGACCAGGCATTTTTCTATGAGATACCCGTAACTGAGACATGTGTGGCTGATACATAGTGGGAGAATGCAGTTTTCCAAACACAACAACGATGGTAAGACAATGATCAGAAACCCAAACAGTTTGATAGAAAGCAGTTTAATGTGAACTCAGATCACCATTGTTGCAAACACTTCCAAAGTTGAGAGAATACTGCAAAATAATCCAAGAAAGGAATATACTATGACTAGTTGTGAGAGACAGGAGCGACCTACTCTAAACCCATGCTACCCTGGGTTGTGAACGTTTGGTTAACAAGCTGTCTTCTAAAAATTCAAAGATTTTTATAATGTAGGATGTCAGTGGTGACCTGTACTTAGCTCTGTGAAGACGTGTCTTGTGTGCTCTCTATGAATCTGAACAAGATGTCCTCTCTTGAGCAACTCTACCAGCAGCTAAAGGAAGAACTGAGGGTGGCTAAGCTCGAGATACAGCGATTGACTGAGGAAAACAAGAGGATTCGTAGTACTCCTCCTGTTGAGAATCCTCAAGCCAAGAAAGGAACCTGGACAGTGGCTGGAATGCATGGGACAAAGTTAAGGATCAAGAGGAGGGATTGAGAGGTAGAATCAATGGAGATCCAGGAAACTGTTGTGGAAATATCGAACCCATTCTCCGCACTACCCGATGAATGTGAGTCGACTACTGGGAACGTCACAACAAACGACACCAAGGAAGGTAAAAACATTGTTGTTGTTGTGATAGCCAAGTTAGGTACAGTGGTACCTCGACTTACGATGGTCCCCAAACTCACCCTTTTATGCAAGTTTATTTTTTTAAATGCTTTTGTAAGTGTAATTTTGGGGGTCTAAAAGGACTAGTTTATTTTACATCATTCCTTATGGGGATAAATTCGTTTGGTAATGGCACTTGAACAGCGTTCTGGAATGAAAAAATATCGTAAGTCGAGGTACCACTGTATATGGATAGGGCCTTCTGCTTGAAGGATAGGAGTAGGAGACAGGGTTTGCTTTCCTGGGGCTGGGATGGAAGATATTGTTAGCCAGCTTGACAACATCATGAACGGTAATGGGATCAATCCTATTATCTGCCTCAGTGCTGGAGGCAATGATGTAGGAAAGCGTAGAAGTGAGGGTTTAGTTAGAAGGTACAGGACAGCAATAGACATAATTAGGAAGAAGGGGGGGGGGTGCCCTGTTATATGTGGCATTTTGCCAAAAAGGGGTGTTGAAATGAATGGTTGTCCAGAGCAATTGGTATTAACTGTTATCTGGACAAACACTGTAAGGATAATGCAGTACCATTCAATGACAACTGGGACCACTTCTACGGTAGAAATGACATGTATGCCAAGGATGGGGTTCACTTATCTAGGGCAGGTGTGGGTTTTCTTGCTAGCTCAGTTGAGGGTGTTGTTAGGACTTTAAACTAGGATTAGTTAGAGGTATGGGTTTAGAAATGGAAAATAATGAGTATGGATATATTGACTTAGGCCTTGATATTATGAATCTTAATAATAACATGGACAGTAACAGGTATAGTGGAAGAACAGAATTCAGCAGGAAGAGAAAAGAGAAGGGAGGTTTTCTAAATTGAGATTAGTTGCAAGTGCAGGTAATACTGATGTTTTTGCAATAACTGAGACGTGGTTTAATATGAAAAATCGGGACATGCCTGTTGAATGTCACATTTAGGGTTTTAAACTGTTCCAAGTAGACAGAAGTATCAGGAAGGGGGTGGGGTGGCACTCTATGTCCGTGATCATTTAAATTGTTGCATAAAAATGGGTAAAACGTCTGAAATAATACATATAGAGTCTGTCTGGATAGAATTTTCAGAGGGATATGAAAAATTGATTTTAGGCGTGATATACCGTCCTCCAAACTTAGATAGGGAGAAAGGGAGACTACTTTGGGAGGAAATTGTTAAGGCCACAAGGCACGATAACGTAGTAATTCTAGGGGACTTTAACTTTAGTCAGATTGATTGGAAATTTTTGACAGGGAATTTAGAATCTAATGACTTTTTAGAGGTAGTTCAGGATTGTTTTTTTGAAGCAGTTTGTGACAGAACCTACAAGGGGAAATAACCTGCTTGATTTGGTTCTGGCAAACAAGGAAACCTTTGTTAATAATTTAGAAATTACAGAGGAACTCAGCACAAGTGACCACAAATCAATTTCATACCTTTCGCATTGCATGGCAGTACGATAGTAGGAACAACTCAGTTACAGTCCCAGACTTTTGCTTAGCAGATTACAATGGGCTTAGAGAACACTTATCATCTGTTGACTGGGGTAACGAAGAGCGCTATCAATATGAGAGTTTTCTAAACACTATACATGCTGCCCAAGGAACGTTTATCCCGTATAAAGAAATTAGATCGAATACAAATGACCCAAAATGAATGAATAATAGGCTCAAATATCTTTTAGGGCAGAAGAAAGGAATTTATAGGCGCATCAAAAGAGGTGAGGGTCATCTTATGAATCAATATACAGTGGACCCTCGGTTAACGAAAGGTTCCGTTAACGTAAGTTTTTTTCGTAATCGGTTAGCGAAAAATTCCTCGGTTACCAAAAGGTATTAGACGTGTCCACCTGCTCCGCGCAAGCGCAGGACGCCAGTGAAGCGTTGTTTACCATTGAGAGAACATTACCCAGCGCGCTCTTTCAAAGATTCACAATATATTTGGTGTCTTTTTTGGTGGTTTAGTTATTGTCACTGTGAAATAAGTCACCATGGGTCCAAAGAAGCTTCCTAGTGGCACCCCTGTGGTAAAGAGAGTGAGGAACACCATCGAACTGAAGAAGGAAATCATAGAAAAATATGAGAGTGGTGTACATCTGAGTGATCTTGCCAGGATGTACAAGAAAACTCCATCTACTATCGGCACTATCCTGGCACAGAGAAATGAGATCAAGGAAGCTAATGTTGCAAAAGGGGTTAATTTGTTAACGAAACAAAGATCGAAAAAAGTGGATGAGGTTGAGAAGTTGTTGTTGGTGTGGATCCATGAAAAACAGAGCGGGTCATAGTATTTCTATGGCGATAATTTGTGAAAAGGCAAGGAAGTTGCACGCAGATCTTGTGAAGACAATGCCTGCAACCAGTGGTGAGGAGAGTGATTTTAAAGCCAGCAAAGGCTGGTTTGAGAAGTTTAAGAAACATAGTGGCATACACAATGTTGTGAGGCATGGTGAGGCAGCCAGCTCAGACAAACGTGCAGCTGAAAAATTTGTGCACGAATTCAAGGGGTTCGTAGAGGCTGAACAATTCCTCCCACAACAAGTGTTTAATTGTGATGAAACAGGCCTGTTTTGGAAGAAAATGCCCAACAGGACCTACATTACTCAGGAGGAAAAGGCACAGCCAGGACACAAGCCTATGAAAGACAGGCTAACTCTTATGATGTGTGCCAATGCCAGTGGTGATTTTAAAGTGAATTATTATTATTATTATAATCAAATAGAAGCGCTAAACCACAGGGGTTATACAGCATTTTAAAGTGAAGCCTTTACTGGTGCATCACACAGAAAATCCCAGACCCTTCAGGAAACACAGTGTTGACAAGAATAAATTGTGTGTGCATTGGAAAGCTAACACCAAGGCATGGGTCACTACGGAGATTTTCAAGGAATGGATGACTGGAGTGTTTGGTCCTAGTGTGAAGAAATACCTCCTGGAAAAGAAATTGCCACTCAAGTGCCTCCTGGTACTGGACAATGCTCCTGCTCATCCTCACAACTTGCAAGAGTTGTTGCCTGACAACATAAATTTCATCAGAGTGAAGTTCTTGCCTCCTAACACCACTCCTCTCATCCAGCCCATGGACCAGCAGGTCATTTCCAACTTCAAGAAACTGTACACCAAAGCACTGTTTCAGAGGAGCTTTAATATGACCAATGACTCTGAATTGACCCTAAGAGAACACCTCAATATCGTGCATTGCATAGCCCTTATAGGTAAGGCTTGGGAGGAAGTGACTTCCAGGACTCTGAACTCTGCTTGGAGACCACTGTGGCTGGATTGTGTCCAAGAGAGGAATTTTGAAGGATTTGAGGCTGACCCTGACGACCCTGTGCCTGTTGTGGAACATGTGGAAGATATTGTGGAATTGGGGAACAGCCTGGGGTTGGAGGTGAGTGGTGAGGATGTGGAAGAGTTGGTGGAGGAGCACAGGGTAGAGCTAACAACTGAAGAGCTGCAAGAGCTTCATCTGGAACAGCAACAGACCACAGCTGAGGTTATTGGTTCAAAGGAGAGAGAGAGAGAGAGAGAGATAAGGAGGTGCCTTCTTCAGTGCTTAAGGAGATGTGTACAAAGTGGAATGAGTTGCAGACATTTGTTGAAAGATACCACCCTGAGCAAGCTGAAATGAGCCTTCTGTGCAACTACTTCAGTGACAGAGCCATGTTGTACTTCAGAAAAGTGTTGAAGAGTCGCCAGAAACAGAGGACTCTGGACAGTTACTTCACCAGGCAGGGGTCTAGTGACTCTCAAGCTGGTCCTAGTGGCATTAAAAGACCAAGAAGGGAAGTAACCCTAGAGAGGGACTTGTTACCTGAAGTCCTTTTGGAGGGGGATTCCCCTTCCAACCACTAACACCCTGCTCCAGTCATCATCTATATCTTCCAGATGACTGCAAGTCTCTTCAATAAAGGTAAGTAAATGTTATTTTTTTTTTTTTTGAGTGATTATTTTTTTGTGGAACGAATTAATTGTATTTACATTATTTCTTATGGGAAATAAGGTTTCAGATAACGAAAGATTCAGATTAAGTAATAGCTCCTGGACCGGATTAATTTCGTTAACCGAGGGTCCACTGTATTGACATTAAGAGGGACGTTAAAAAGGAATAAGAAAAGCTAAACGGGACTACGAAATTAAAGTTGCTAGGGATTCAAAAACTAACCCAAAAGGTTTTTTCCAGATTTATAGAACAAAAGTTAGAGATAAGATAGGTCCCCTTAAAAACAACCCTGGGCATCTTACTGACAAGGAGAATAAAATGTGCTCGATTTTTAATAATTATTTTCTCTCGGTTTTCACTCAGGAAGACATTAACAATATCCCAGTAATTAATTTTTATAGTGGGCCTGAAGAAGATAAATTATTTAAAATCAGTCACTAGCGAAATGATTATGAAACAAGTAGACCGACTGAAACCAAATAAATTGCCGGGTCCTGATGAGCTTTTTGCAAGGGTTCTTAAGGAATGCAAAATGGAACTCTGTGAACCATTAACTAATATTTTTAAATTCTCTCTTCAAACAGGTGTAGTGTCTGATATGTGGAAGATGGCTAATGTAATTCCTATTTTTAAAGCAGGGGACAAGTCACTACCGTCAAATTACCGCCCAATACCTCTGACCTCAATTGTAGGCAAGTTACTAGAATCAATTATAGCTGATATTATAAGAAGCCATCTAGATAACTATAATTTGATTAATGATACTCAGCATGGATTCTCGAGGGGCTGTTCCTGCCTATCTAATTTATTAACCTTCTTCAGTAAAGCTTTTGAGGCTGTTGATCACGATAAAGAATTCGATATTGTTTATTTAGATTTTAGTTATTCTTTTGATAGGGTACCGCACCAGAAACTGTTAAAAAAAGTGGCAGCTCATGGCATTGGGGGAAAAGTGCTTCATGGATCGAGTCATGGCTCACCAATAGGAAGCAGTGTGCGCGCTTAAATGGGGTTAAATCCGAGTGGGGATCTGTAACAAGTGGCGTTCCACAGGGATCAGTTTTAGGCCCATTGTTGTTTATAATACAGTGGACCCCCGGTGTTCGTCCTGCTTAAAACACGCCCTTTTATGGAAGTTTATTTTTTTAAATGCTTTTATAAGTGTAGTTTTGGGGATCTAAAAGGACTAGTCTACTTTACATTATTTCTTAAGGGAATAAATTCGGTTGGTAATGGCACTTGAACAGCATTCTGTTACGAAAAATGGACGAAGACCGGGGGTCCACTGTATATATCAATGACCTTGAGGGAATTACTAGTGATATGCGCAAATTTGCCAATGACACGAAGATAGGTAGGATAATTGATTCAAACGTAGATGTCAGGGAACTTCAGGAGGATTTAGACAAACTCAATTTCTGGTCAGAAAAGTGGCAGATGCAGTTCAATGTAGATAAATGCAAGGTTCTGAAGCTCGGGAGTGTCCATAACCCTAGCACTTATAAGTTAAATTGCGAAAAGGACTTGGGGGTTATGGTAAGCAGCAACCTTAAACCAAGACAGCAATGCCTAAGCGTACGTAATAAGGCAAACAGATTACTGGGATTTATATCAAGAAGTGTAAGCAACAGAAGTCCAGAGGTTATACTACAGCTTTATACATCATTAGTAAGGCCTCACCTAGTTTACGCAGCTCAGTTCTGGTCTCCATATTACAGAATGGATATAAATTCGTTAGAAAACATTCAGCGTAGAATGACTAAATTAATACATAGCATTAGAAATCTTCCATATGAAGAAAGATTGAAGACCCTTAAATTACATTCATTTGTAAGACGAAGAATGAGGGGAGACATGATCGAGGTATACAAGTGGAAAATGGGTATTAACAAAGGGGATATAAATAAGGTCTTGAGGATATCTCTCCAAGAGAGAACCCGCAATAATGGATTCAAATTAGATGAGTTTAGATTTAGAAAGGATATAGGAAAGTATTGGTTTGGAAATAGGGTAGCTGATGAGTGGAACAGTCTGCCTAGTAGGGTTTTTGAAGCTAGGACCTTGGGTAGTTTCAAATTTAGGTTGGATAAATACACAAGTGAGAGGGGTTGGATTTGAGTGGGACTTGCACATGAGTAAATAGAATTATCAAAGCTTATTTCTTGGGTAGCATTGAAAATTGGGTTGAGCAAATAATCTATTAGTGGGATGGATTGTGAAGGACCTGCCTAGTATGGGCCAACAGGCCTGCTGCAGTGTTCCTCCTTTCTTATGTACTTACCATTAGTCTAGTTCTTTGCAACTGCTTTGCTGCCACTTTTGTGGAGAAGGGCTATATCCATTGCAGTAGTAGTATTACTTTCTTTCCCCCCACCTCCCTCTCTTCCCAACCTTTCTTTTGGTCTTCCTTGCTATCTCTCATGAACTGGGACTTGATAATGGTCCAGGACAGACTTACATGTTATCTAAAGTATTCTAACTAAGTGTGGGTTATTTGTGAATAAATGTACTTGTTAAAAATTTGTTTAATGTTTGAAATAAAAATAAAATATGACAAAGGAAGTGCATATCTGCATGAACCACAAATAAATATATTAGATATTTGAATTTAACACACATTCCTTAAACAGCACAATTTTTAACTGGTCATTACAATTATGTGCCTTAAAACCTTGACAACATACTCTGCCCAGTTGCATTTTGTTAGTAGCATGCCCCAATGAACTATAAAAAGCTAAAATTTGAACTTTGTAAACCAACTTTGACCAATGGTACAAAATTATAGTGTACTGTACATGATTTAGTGGTAAACAAAGTACGTACTGCAAGTACAGCATGCATTTTGCCTAGTTTTCCTGCAGATTTACCATATTATGCAATTGTATGTTCATTCTATATGAAAAAACTTCAAATAACTGGTTTCACACAAAACTGATTCACACTTGCAGATATACTTCTAATATGACCAAAAACAACCACCGGTTTCATCATTAGTAATGAAGTTTTACTATTACTACAATACTTTGGTAGGCTGAAAATACTGCTATTTGCTTGACTTTCAGCAGTGTTAATGTAGGAAAGACTACATGTATTAACTACTAAATACAATGAATAAATGGTCAAAAATCAATAATGACTAAGTAACTGACTGGAAACTAAATTTTGATAGTGTCATATCAATATGCAAGAATACAACACACTCTGGTGACACAAAGTTTTACAAAAAATGCATCTTCACAAAGGATAGCAAAGCAGATTTGTCTTCATTAAAACATGAAATAAACAACCTATAGCTTTACAATCCTTTGGTATTTGGCTTCTGACTTTTTTCATGCACACACAAAAAATAGAATAACAATACAAGTTCCATAAAATTTTCATTAATGAGGTGTCTTAAAAAGAAATACAAAATAAATCTGATATACGTACAGTGGTACCTCGGGATACAAACAGCTCAAAACTCGAACAATTATGTAAGTGTATTTATGTAAGTGCTTTTGTAAGCATATTTTTGGGGGTCTGAAATGGATTAATCCAATTTACATTATTCGTTATGGGAACAAATTTGTTCGGTATCGGCACTCTACCAGCCTTCTGGAACGAATTAAGCTCGTATCCCGAGGTACCACTGTATACTGTAATACCTAACCACTGACCGATAATTAACGAAGTATAAATAGTAAGGAAACCATAACACGATTATGAAGTATAAAGGCAACAGGTATAATTGCCAATGGCTTAATCATTTTAAGAAAATTATTAAAGGGCAAGATACTGTTTTAGAAAGTTTGCTTGACAAAATAAACATACATTTATAAAGACAAAGAACAAAGAGTATCAATCTAAATAGCATGGTACAGACCCTAATGCCAAGATAAAAATGTCAGTTACAATAATGATACATATCCTGACTTTAACTAGACTTAACTTCAAAATATAACCATTTTTTTTAAAGTATTAATAATTTCTATAAATCCACCAGTTGTTAGATATGATAGCCCAGCAACTGAAACCAGCTACCATCTATAATTCACACTTCTTGTAGAGCAAAGTTTTTGTAATATTATGAATCAATACTATTCCTACATTCTTCAGAAATAAATTACAAAATACCTAATTCTCTCACAAGTCCCTGACATAATAGTGAGAATGACCATGGGTTCCTAAAAGGGCTCCTGACAACAGCTTTGTCCATACTGTGGCAACAAACTGTTAGCCAAATATACTATTATACATTGCCTCAGAAATTAATTAGAACAAATTGTCATAAACCTGCCACTAGTTACTGAATACAATTTTTTATTAAAAGAAGAAATGATGATCTAAATTGAAAAAAAAAAAAAACTTAAAAAAGTTTAATCTGTTTTCATGCAAAAAGCAATGCATGTTTATTTTGAATAACAATAATCAATACCAGTGATATCAAATACTATCCCATTGACTTCTCAACCAGTTCATATCATTATAGCCACACAACAAGGAATTGGTCTGTTAAGAGATGTCTGTCCCTAATCAACCTCACAATTGAAGTAATGAAAAATATATACGTATATACTATATATTTATATATTTATAATGGCATAAACAGTACTAAAGAAATGCTGTTCATTACAGAGAAAAACAGTTGAAGATGTATTAGTTTCATCCACAGTGTTTAAATCAAAATACTGTACATATGAAAAAATAAAAAGGCACTATAATGACAAAACACAATGCAAATCTGTCTTGTAATTTCACTACGAAAATTATATTTAAAATACAGAGCAAAAAAATTAATTATCATTTAGAGAGTACACACAAATATCGCACCTCTGAAAACTCAGTTCAATAAAGTGGACCTTTATGTATTTAGAAACAAACTAATACACTGTTTTTCTTCACTGCAGCACAGGCTGATTTATACTACAAGAGCTATAAAGCTCTTATAAAACAATTCAGCAACATTCCAATAAAACATTTTTTAAGGAACGAATAAAATATAAATCACATATGCACTAAGCCTTGAGTAGCAATACACATTTGAGACCCTTTATCTGAACTCATAAATCTGGACACTATGCTCTGGAACATGCGTCAGATTCAGGGACTGGTACCTGCAATATGCAAGGAGCAATAAAGAAGTATTCGATATGAGCTGTAACAAAGAATTCAAAAAATGAAGTTAATATACATGAATTGTTCTAGCTTTCATGAAGATACAATGAAAGTAAAAATACTGTACTGTAAATTTTCACTTAAGAATATCATAGCATTTTCGAAGAGATTCAGCAGTTCAAAGGCTGAACGTAGAAGAGAGAAACAATTGTTTGCACCAATTTATACTGTATATTCTAAAAGAAGCAATGTCGTGCTATATAAGTAGTATTTCAAACTCATCAAATATCATAAGAAGCTAGTGTACATAATGTTAGGCTTTATAAATAAAAAGCTGAAAAATCATAAAATCTTAAAAAAAAAAAAAAAAAAAAAAAAATCATAATTTGGCATCAATAAATTGTAAAACGTAAATATTGCTAGTGAATTTATGCCACTGTTGCTGATGAGTGATCATTTGTTGCCACATTCAAAACTCCATAAAATCCTAAGTTTTCATCATTTTATTTTTCCTTTTCTTTAGAAAACAGACTCTTTCAAACTAGTACAGTAAAAGAAAAAATATTTTGTTTATTTTTCAAA
Organism: Cherax destructor; assembly: GCA_009830355.1. Lineage (NCBI taxonomy): Eukaryota > Metazoa > Arthropoda > Malacostraca > Decapoda > Parastacidae > Cherax > Cherax destructor. The sequence goes on from WNWK01000020.1 coordinate 509,856, forward strand.
ATTTTACCCCCCACTCCCTCCCATCCCATACAGGAATTTTTGTTTAATAAATAAAATAAATATTGAAGAAAACAGCAAGTTTGTCTGCCAGCGCTGCAGGACAGCTGACTAGAGTCACATGACTGCAAACTCTCTATAGGATGTTTTAATGTGTACCATTAACAGTGACAACTGAAAAAATACAGTAAATCCCACTTACAGAAAATTCAACACAGAACTGAGAAGATATGTATATTTTAGCCATAGTCAGCAACATTTCAGCAGATGTGCTGAAGAGGGTCTCTAATTGCAGCTGAAATATACAGATTCTTTGCATTCTGCAGTTTAATTTTAGTCAATATGGTATCTGCCAATTCAAGCAAAAATAAATTTAAAATAGCATTCTGGTGCAATGGTTTGTGAAAGACTATACAATTAATTAATACGATTTAAACAACCTAGGTAGATAGAAGAATAAATGTGAATAAGAAATTTTCATTTGACAATCTTCAAATTTTCCAATTAAACTACAAGCTTATACTGATATGTTTTCTTATCTAAAAACAACATTTTGAGCATTCCAGCAGGAAAGAATACCTACCATTCTGATGTTCTGTGGTAATAATATCCGTCAATAGTTGCAGCACTCTTTTGGAAGCAGATATAATAAAAACCCGCAAATGAAGCTCCATTTATATCCTTAACAGTATGGTCTGGAACAAGAAAATGTTCCTTCCATCTCATAAATACATGTTCAGAGTCCTTCAAAACACTGTAATCAAATGAATCTGAGTTGAAGGTTTTTGTATATTGATAGAAGGGTGGAAATTTTCCCTGTAAAAGAAAAAATTTGTAAATAAACCTTATCAATTGCACACATTAATAGATAACAATTTCTCACAAGGTCTAATACACCACATAAATTCTTAGGAAGAAATTCAGCTTACACTACAAATATTTTGTGAAAGCATGCCTGATGATGACAAGATTACATGTAAAATAATTGAAACTAATCCTAACCTGGATAGAAATCTAATGATGAAAGAGAGTCAGAAAGAAATGACTGCCATATTAGCTCTATAAAGTAATGCAGGATAACTGAGACAAAGTTACATTACAAAATAGTGTCATTCTAAGGTAAATATCAACTACCAAAGATTCTCCATCAAAATGTATACCAGAATGTCAGCCATCCACCTGGGCTCAATATGACAGCATCAACACTCTTACAAGATACATATTCAATTTGCAGCAAGTGAGGGCTGCCAGAATATGAGGTTAGGTGCATTATAATATTTTGGCTTAAAAATATTTTTCAGTGTTAAATGAAATATTTGGAAGCTAGCCTTGTTTGTCATGCATCATACATATACAGTACTATATATGACCCTAGGTTGGACACTGGTATTTAGGAATGTAAATAGTATGTTGAGTAGAGTACTGATTGCATTTCATACTGTAGATGGCTCCAGGCTACCTCTTGTGAAGCAATATCTAGCCAAGTTAGCCAGATTTTGGAAGATGTTACTGTACAGTAGGGCCCCACTTATACGGCAGGTTAGGTTCCAGGCTACTGCCGGAAAGCAGACATCGCTGGAAAGCAGAACGCCATTTTTTCCACTTATAAATGCATATAAATGCCAGACAACAAGTTTACACTAACTTATATTAAGTTAGTAAAAGAACTAGGCATTAAAAAACACAAAAATAAAATACGTACACAGTACATTCATTATTTACCTTTAAATATTTGTAGTCTTAATGTAGGGCGAGAGGTGAATAGTACTTATTTGTAGGAAGTTAGGTGTAGGTAGCACTGGCTCCCCGTCCCAAACTTAATGTATACGATACAGTGGACTCTCGACTAACGATCTTAATCCGTTCCAGGAGCTAGACCTTTACACGAAAAAATCGTTATTCGAAACCTTATTTCCCATAAGAAATAATGTAAATACAATTAATCTGTTCCAGACATCCAAAAATATTCACAAAAAATACATTTTTTAAAGAATAACTATAGTTTTACATACAGAAAACACACATATATACTACATACAATATTAAATTATAAATAAATATTGAAATAAACATTTAAAATAACATTTACTTATCTTTATTGAAAAGACTTTCTGGCATCTGGAAGATAGGGAGGAGGACAGGGGGAGGGGTTAGTGATTGGAAGGGGAATCCCCACTCCCTGCTACACTCCCTGCATGCCTGCTACACTCCCTGCATGCCTGCTACACTCCCTGCATGCCTGCTACACTCCCTGCATGCCTGCTACACTCCCTGCATGCCTGCTACACTCCCTGCATGCCTGCTACACTCCCTGCATGCCTGCTACACTCCCTGCATGCCTGCTACACTCCCTGCATGCCTGCTACACTCCCTGCATGCCTGCTCACTCCCTGCATGCCTGCTTCACTCCCTGCATGCCTGCTACACTCCCTGCATGCCTGCTACACTCCCTGCATGCCTGCTACACTCCCTGCATGCCTGCTACACTCCCTGCATGCCTGCTACACTCCCTGCATGCCTGCTACACTCCCTGCATGCCTGCTACACTCCCTGCATGCCTGCTACACTCCCTGCATGCCTGCTACACTCCCTGCATGCCTGCTACACTCCCTGCATGCCTGCTACACTCCCTGCATGCCTGCTACACTCCCTGCATGCCTGCTACACTCCCTGCATGCCTGCTACACTCCCTGCATGCCTGCTACACTCCCTGCATGCCTGCTACACTCCCTGCATGCCTGCTACACTCCCTGCATGCCTGCTACACTCCCTGCATGCCTGCTACACTCCCTGCATGCCTGCTACACTCCCTGCATGCCTGCTACACTCCCTGCATGCAACTGCTACACTCCCTGCATGAATGCTACACTCCCTGCATGAATGCTACACTCCCTGCATGAATGCTACACTCCCTGCATGAATGCTACACTCCCTGCATGAATGCTACACTCCCTGCATGAATGCTACACTCCCTGCATGAATGCTACACTCCCTGCATGAATGCTACACTCCCTGCATGAATGCTACACTCCCTGCATGAATGCTACACTCCCTGCATGAATGCTACCACTGGGGTGCCACTAGGAAGCTTCTTTGGACCCATGGTGACTTATTTCACAGTGACAATCACTAAATCACCAAAAAAGACAACAAATGTATTGTGAATGTTTGAAAGAGTGCGCTGGGTATTGTTCACTCAAGTATAAACAACACGAGACTGCCGTCCTGGGCGGAGGCACGCAAGCGCAGGGCAGGCGGACAGGTCTGGTACGTATCGCTACCCGAGTAAAGATCGCTACACGAGAAAAATATTGACCGTAAAAAGCAATCGTTACCCGAAAAAATCGTTATTTGGAATGATTGTTACTCGGGGTTCCACTGTATTTAAATCAGCCCAGAGTGATAAAATACACATAGAGTATACCCATTATTTACCTTAAAATATGTGTAGTCTTAATGTAGGATGAGAGGTGAGTAGTATTTATTTGTAGGAAGTCAGGTGTAGGTAGCCTGTAGATGTAGCTATGTAGTCTGCCTGGCTACATAGCTGCACCTATCTACATAGCTACACAATATTTAATGCAGCCCAGAGCCATATTATTACCATCGACATACCTTGTTTCACTGAGTTTAATTGTTTCTTAAAATCTCATCGGAGTACAAAACTAATTCCAACCACACAATAGAGCGAAAAACTAATGTCAAAGACCTGGGAGTGATCATGTCAGAGGATCTCACCTTCAAGGACCATAACAAAGTAGCAATTGCATCTGCTCGAAAAATGACAGGATGGATAATGAGAACCTTCAAAACCAGGGAAGCCACTAACTGCACCTTTCAAGGCGGGTGAAATTGCTGACCTTGAAAATGTGCAGAGAACCTTCACGGCATGCATAAGTGCGATAAACCACCTCAACTACTGGGAACGCTCGAAGTTCCTAAACCTGTACTCTCTAGAACGCAGGCGGGAGAGATACATTATTACAGTGGACCCTCGGTTAACGAATACCCCGGAAATCGTGCAATTATGTAAGTATAATTTTGTAAGTTCTTGTGGAAGTGTATTTTTGGGGGTCTGAAATAGACTAACCTACGTGAAATTTTTCCTTAAGGGAGTAAATTCGTTCGGTAATGGCACTTGAGCAGACTTCAGGAGTGAAGTTTTTACGAAACTCGGGGGTCCACTGTATATACACATGGAAAATTCTCGAGGGCTTAGTACCAAACTTGCACACAAAAATCAATCCCTACGAAAGCAAAAGACTCGGCAGGCGATGTAACATCCCCCCAATGAAGAGCAGGGGTGCCACTAGCACGTTGAGGGACAACACAATAAGTGTCAGGGGCCCAAGATTGTTCAACTGCCTCCCAGCATACATCAGGGGGATTACCAACAAACCCCTGGCTGTCTTCAAGCAGGCACTGGACAGGCACCTAAAGTCGGTACCTGACCAGCCAGGCTGTGGTTCGTACGTTGGACTGCGTGCGGCCAGCAGTAACAGCCTTGTTGATCAGGCTCTGATCCAACAGGAGGCCTGGTCACAGACCGGGCCGCAGGGGCGTTGACCCCTGGAATTCTCTCCAGGTAAACTCCAGGTAATACCTTTAGATGCCATCATAAACAAAGGGAGAAGTAATGAATAATTCATGCTGAGAATTGTAAACAAAGCGGAGAGTTAAGGGAAGTGACTAGGCCAAACACAGATTCATATGTTTTCTATGGTGCTGGACCAGAGAAAACGTAATGTTTTCCCTCCACCTGGCTACTACACCTCCATAGCATATAAACATAGCATATTTATAAGCTATGTAACGTGTTTCTTACATAATTTTGAAGAAAATAGCATAGATGGATTAATGAAAATGTCTATATTAACGTAAAATAAGACATTTAATGTGCCCAAGTGATTATTATTATGTTCTATTAGTATTACTATGGCGTTAAGACTAGAGGGACACTCTTAGTGATTTTAATGTGTACCTGCACGCCAGCACAGTGTGTAAGTACATTTAGGTACAAGTACACATAAGTATTATTATCAGAATACATATAAAATATCCTAGGTAGTAGGTTGGTAGACAGCAACCGCCCAGGGAGGTACTACCGTCCTGCCAAGTGAGTGTAAAACGAAAGCCTGTAATTGTTTTACATGATGGTAGGATTGCTGGTGTTTTTTTCTGTCTCATAAACATGCAATATTTCAGGTACATCTTGCTACTTCTACTTACACTTAGGTCACACTACACATTCATGTACAAGCATATATATACACACCCCTCTGGGTTTTCTTCTATTTTCTTACTACAGTGGACCCCCGGTTTACGATATTTTTTCGTTCCAGAATGCTGTTCAAGTGCCATTACCAAACGAAATTATCCCTATAAGGAATAATGTAAAATAGACTAGTCCTTTTAGACCCCCAAAAATACACTTAAAAAAGCATTTAAAAAAAAAAACTTACATAAAAGGGCGAGTTTGGAGACCATCGTAAACCGGGGATCCACTGTAGTTCTTGTTCTTATTTCCTCTTATCTACATGGGGAAGTGGAACAGAATTCTTCCTCCGTAAGCCATGCATGTCGTAAGAGGCGACTAAAATGCTGGGAGCAAGGGGCTAGTAACCCCTTCTCCTGAATATATTACTAAATGTAAAAGGAGAAACTTTAGTTTTTCCTTTTGGGCCACACTGCCTCAGTGGGAAACGGCCGACGTGTTGAAAGAAAGAAGACATATAAAATATGCAATAACTTTAACCCTTTGACTGTTTCGGTCGTATATATACGTCTTACGAGCCACTGTTTCGGACGTATCAATATGCCTAAATTCTAGCGGCTTCAAATCAAACGGGAGAAAGCTGGTAGGCCCACATATGAGAGAATGGGTCTGTGTGGTCAGTGTGCGCAGTATAAAAAAAATCCTGCAGCACGCAGTACATAATGAGAAAAAAAAACTCCGACCATTTTTTTGGATTAAAACGCCGACTTTGAGGTGTATTTTCGTATAGTATTTATTATTCTATTCTCTTTTTCATGGTCTCATTTGATAGAATGGACAACATACTACAGAAATATCGATGATTTTGATTAGTTTTATGAAAACGACCTTGAAATTGAGCTCAAATTAGGAGAAATGTTCGATTTTTGCAAATGTTCAAGAGTAAACAAATCACGCCACGCGTCCAATACACATCAATTGGCGAGTCTAATATTCTTTCACAAGTGCACTGATATTATTTATACCATTTTTACAATAATGCAATAGTCTGCATAACGGTAAATCTTCTATTTTTTATGTGAATAAAAAATCAAAATAGAAAGCAAAAGTAATATAAGAGGGGCCTAAAGACATGACTAATGAACAGATAACATCTTATTTTAGTGCCAGGAATGTCTGCATTGTTTATTCTGGACCCTATTTTGAAATTGACAACTTTTTTATTTTGCATGAAATTGGCCAAATTGATAATTTCTGATCACTTTATTGGGTAGTTGAAATCGATAAATTGGTGGTTTCTTGTACTCAATCGATAGAACAAATGGAGTTCTAAAGAAATATCTATGAGTTTGGTCAACTGGAACAATGGAATTTATCGAAAATAGGGCTCAAAGTCGGCGAAATTGCCGATGCGTATATATTGCTGAGATCACTAACTTCGCGAGAGCATAATTCCATGAGTTTTCAATCAAATTTCAAACTTTTGGTGTCTTTACCATCGGGAAACGATTCTCTATCATTTCATAAGAAAAAATAATTTTTTTTTTTTTTAAATTTTGCGACAACAGGAGAGCACTCAGGATTGAGGGTTGCGACAGTCAAAGGGTTAAAACACTTGAAATTTTGGAAAGTTTCCAGACATAATGGAGAGATTGTTCACAGAGAATGTAAACAAACTGGGTGGGGCACGCTGTATTAGAAAGACAGTTAGCTGTATAGCGAGTTTTGGTCATAATTTGAAATCGCTGTATTAGCGGAACGCCGTAAAGCGAGCCCTACTGTACCTTTCTCTTTGTAACAAATTGATTTTGAAAAAAAAAAAATCTAGAGTGTATATACTAATTAACATTGTTTTTTTTTTTAAATTACAAATAGACACAACAAAGTTTAAATAGGGAGGAGTAGATCAGATTAAATCTGGTGTAACTGGAACATGAACTAAGGAGCAATAGCAGTAATAACAAATAAACATACAGTATACAATGAAGGTGGGCCCCCCTTGACAGCGTTTCACTAATGCAGCGGTTTTCAGTTAAACCCATTCTTCGCTTATTCAGAATTCCTATAATAAATACATTCACCACTCCCTACAAGCTAAGGATGAAAATATTTTAAGGTAAGTTATGTGTGTACTGTATATGCATTTTTCAGGCCTAGCTCTATTGCTCTCATAGAATGTGCAACTCAATTTTTCAAAGAACTTTTTTTTTCAACTGCATTCATGAAAAATTACACTATACAGAGGAGATTTATGAGAGAGCTGACTGCATATATATGGTACACAAAACTAGACAAAAGAATCTAGCCATTATCAACATACCCAATGTTTCTTGTCGACTTCCTCATCTGCATCCCATTTTCGAGTAAGGAATGGAAATTTTTCACTAATAATTTCGCCATCGAAGAAAGTAGTTAGCGTAGGGTATTCCTCAGTCAGGCCCTTAATTTTGAGATATCCACACAGGTATGAATTAGCTTCATCCACATGCTGCAAAAAAAAAATTCTATTAAATTCCAATTTCCCAATTTCACAAGCATCAAATATATTACTGTAAAAAAGATTATTCTTCAGAGTGGAAAATTAAAAAGTGCTAGCAACAAACTCAATTTTTTTTATCAGAGACCTGTAATTTGCAAAAGATATTCAGCACTGTACAGTATATAGAGTACACCAAATCAATCTGAGAGTTTGCAGGCCCAACAGCAAACCTGTATTGCATACCAGTCGATATCCACTGCTTAACCAAAGAGAAAAATAACATTATAATAAACTAGCTACAATATACCAATTACAAAACTGGCTCAGCTAATGATGTAACTACCTGCACAATAATTGGCCTTATTCTCGCACATGCAACTGGTTACTGGATTAAGGTTATGTTTGGTGAGGCTAGTATTATTAAGTTTGATTAAATTTGTTTGTCATTTTTCAGTGTGTACATTTCACAACTTAAAGAAAAATGTAAATAACAGAACATGTAAAGAAGCATAAACATGAGTTCTATGCAACATATGCAGACAACTTCCAAATCAATGCACAGCATTACCTAAGATTTCATCAAATCTAATTCCACTGATCAATTGGACCCAATTTCTAGCTACTTTACTAGTGCCTCTTCTGTTTTAGCAACTGAGCACAAGAAACTGCTTATTCAACTATCAGAACTACCCTATCAAGTGCACAAATTCCAGTATAAAAACAGAATCCAAAATAAACACTGCAGGCATTCCAACCACCATAGCAACCTTCATTCTGTTCATTAATCATGTCCCCAGGCCTCTCTTATATAATACTTCCCTGCTCTCCATTTTGAATCCATCATCGGAAAAAAAATTAAGTGTGTTACCCTATTGCTCGGCTTAATAAAATATAACCAAGAATAATTGGTTGTAGTTTAGACCATCACATTTATTGAAGCAGAACAAGTAAAAACCCATGAAAGTGACTAGACAGGTGGGGAGCCCCACCCTTCCTTAGGAAAAATCACCAAAAATTTAGTATTTCCACCACCTTGAAGCTGATTTCAAGCTGCTTCCAGTCTGAAACCGACCAAAATCATCTTTCACTAGCATGTCTTCCATTCTATCAAAAGATACCAAGAAATCCCGTAAAACTACTCTAGAAAACAAAATAAGCCACAGTCTTTCTTGGGTTATCCAAGATTTCTAATCCTCCAGGTTAATAACTCAAAAGATTCTTCTCTTTTCACATTTTCCTCTATTTGTTGTGATGTATAATAATATTTCTACTTCAGAATGTAGCCAAGAGCCAAACCTGGCTCTTTAGATAGTTCTTCCTTATACTACAGCTTTATTCAGAGGCTAATTATAGTATATACCACGATAGTTATTATCTAAAAAATGATTATAACCTTATTCTAACTTAATCTAATGTGCTAGACTAAAACATAAAGGTTGAATCATAAACCATCAAATTCCTGGGATATTTTAATATAAATTTGATTTGGGAAGCATCCTACACAAATTTATATTTATCAGGGCACCCACAATCTTTGATTACATAATGTATCTGTAAATTACCTAGAACAACCCCACAAAATAGCCGAAGTGATTTATTTCCATTGGGGTCCATTGTAGTGCATTATGAATTTGCTGTTATAATGTAGAATATTTCATCATGAAATGAACAGATGCAATATATCAGTACATTTATCAACTATCTGCATTAAAATAAATGCTGTGGTGAGTGCTTCTGGTGGCTAAATAATGCCAGCACAAGGCCACTCACTTCTCAACTTTCACTGTGCGACACAATAGAAAGTAACATACAGCTTTCCTTGCAAAACGACAAAAGGCTTTTTAGGTGGCACACCCGCTCCCCGTTCCTCATTCTCTCCTACGCCATCACACACTACATTAAAGCTCTCAAGGCTGCAGCTTTGGGCAGAACGCACTCTAATTTTGCCACGGGTTGCTGTATGAATGAAGTAAGTTAGGACCGCACCTGTAAGACCACCTCCACGTCGTATGACTGTCCCTTGGACTTCTGGTGTCCCTGGAACCTTGAACCATTGTATAGCAGGCTGCGAGTCACCCCAGGCTGTCCAGAATTAGCTGGAGGAGGCGGATCTAACGCAGCCATTTCTGTTTTAACAGGCATGATGATGTTACTTGTGGTCGTCCCTCACACTCTTAGATCTCTGGCGACATAAACAAGACCTGACTTCTCCTCAACACCGTACACTGAACACTTCTCAAAAATTACTATATTACGCCTTAAATTTAAAAGATCTTAATATAGCTCAGCTTTTAGAAAATCACTTTCGCGATTAGTATCCGGTAAATTGTCGTATAAAACGTAATGTGAGTTTCTAAGAATTATTCGTTCAATTTTTAATGAAATAATTGTTGGAACGTGAATCAGAGGCCGGATCGAGGCACTGAGAGGTTGTCATGTTGATGATGTCACCAGGCACTCGCAATACCACTTGCTACCTCACATTAACATTAAGATGATTATTGCCTCTTTATCTGACGGAGCGCTAATGAGCCCTGTTATCATTTACCAGTTCGTCTACCTTGTCCCTGCTAATGATTTATAATTTAGCGAATTGGAGTTTTTATAGAAATATTATTACGCATCGGAGGTGCGCTTGTCTATGTATTTGAAAGGAATGGTAGGCTTAAGCTAAAATTATAATAAAAACAATGACAACTTTAATGACTGAATGAGAGGACTCTTATGTGGGAATTTGAGCACGTATCAGTAATTGGGCTTCTACTCTACAGAATCAAATGTTTGATATATTCCTTGCACTCAAATGTGTCCATGTATCTAAAGTTGACACCTTAATTGTATGTGATTCCCTATGATCCATAAGTGCTCCTTACTCGAATATTGTGGAAATAAATGGTATAAAATACCGACACAATGGAAAAATAAACACATAAGCAGTATAATGTGATCCTTTATTGACAACGTTTCGCCCACGCAGTGGGCTTTATCGAGTCACAAACAGATCTATCTGGATATTGTTGTTGTATGTTCGCCGGTACATCCGGCCCGGGTCTTCTCCAAATGGTGACCCGGCATATCTGGATAACAGAAACATGAGTATTTATAGGATTTAGTCAGGTGGAGAATGCTGGGTCAGGTGGAGAATGCTGCATGTAACATTCTCCACCTGACTAAATCCTATAAATACTCATGTTTCTGTTATCCAGGTAGATCTGTTTGTGACTCGATAAAGCCCACTGTGTGGGCGAAACGTTGTCAATAAAGGATCACATTATACTCCTTATATGTTTATTTTTCCACTCAAAGAGTGTCAATTGTGAGATGTTCTTGTCAGAAACCAGAGAGTGGAGCCTGAGTACACTATGTGGATTCCCCTCTCTCACTGGTCTTAAAGTGATACAGAGTGAGATTAACACCAGTCAGTCCATCTATCATCATTCCATCATCCCACAAAATAAGCTGACTTTAGAATGTCACTACTAGCATTACGACTTGGGCTGGGCGGCTGCAGGTGTCTCTGGGAGTTTGTGCCAACAGCTAATGTAGACGTAATGAAAAGTAAACTTTACCAGAGGAATTACTGTCACACTCTGCTTTATTATGTGTTGAGATGCTGGAAAATTCATGAATTTACATAAAACACACTCCCAAAAGTATGAAATGTCAAAAGTATTTTATCCACAGTAAATCCACAACAGTATTTTACCCCAATGGAAATAAGTCACTTTGACTTTTTAGGGTTATCTTAGGTTCTCTACACATATGCTCGTATGTATGATAATTTGTTTGTAACTTATAACCACTGTAACGTACTTAGCAAATACAAATGTTGGGGCCCAGTTCATGGACACCATTGTTTGTGTGCCTATGTAATCCTTTGAATACCGCCCATGAGATGGGTATGTTTGTTGTTGTAGATTCGCCGGTACTCTCCCGGCCCGGGTCTTTCCAGATGGTGACCCGGCCTTGGCTCCCTGTCGTGGGAGTGTCTGAGACCTATGTCTCCCATGGGAGGGGGTACAAGTACCACCTCATCGTCTGGGACCAATTGTCCCCAGGCCTAGCCACGTTCCCCGCCCTCACGGGGCTCGTAGGGAGAAGCTAGGCCTCTCTTGGTCTGCCGTCTTCCCCGCCCCAGGGAGCCTGATGAGAAGGGCAGTCTTGCGAGCTGCAGATGGTAGCAAGCTCCAGCTTTGGCACCTACCCTGCCCTAAAAGGGCTGGGCATGGTCTCCTCTCGATGGGTATGGGGTGCGTTCAAAACTACCGCAGTGGTCTGCATACCTTCAATACTTTTCAGTCTGTTGAAGAGGGCCTAAGTGGTAGGCTGAAATAAAGTTCTTTTGTATTCTTCTTTCTTTACTTGGCTTCGCTTGTGCTAGTGACCAATGTATATTACACTTTTTATTTAACACTGATAAATTATTATTTTAACAGCACAAGGAAAGGACCAAACATACTTCCATGTGGAACTCCACAGGGTCTAATAAATAGAGGTTTTGGTTAGATGTTTTAGGCTTTAAGAATTTGATTAATGTTGTTTAAGTAATACGGAAATTGTATATACTCTGCCAGTAACTTCAAGCTTCAATTTTTTACATAGCATATTCATTGAGAGAAATATACCCTTTAGGGTATATATCCTGTAGAAAATTTTTGGATTTTCCTAAATTCAGCATGTGTAAATTTGAATAATACAATAATTGTGTAATAAAATGTGATGCTGATTTGACCCTTTCGAGAAATTTCGAGTGAGGGGGGGGGTGTAGAACAGCTGCTGAGTGACGCAGATGAGAGACGCCATATTGAAACTGAATATGTGAACCTTGGTCTGAATTGTGCAATGTAGTCAGGCATTCTCGAAGCTTAATTGGTGTATTTTGGCCTCAATCCGTAATTTATAAATTGCTGACACGTTCCTGCTGAAGAATTGGGATAAATAGTGTGGAAAACCTTTACATTTCGACAACAAAAATGGAAAAAATAGACAACGATTCTTCATCGGAGCACGCATTAGTTAAGTGATGCTTACCCATAATGTACAGTAGTTTTGCGTTGGTCATCGTAAATTCTAGCTGTAGTGGTAGCGTTATTGTGAGCTTCCAAAAAATAATAATGATCCAGTAATTAAATGGTAAGTGGTAATACAAATTATTATAATTTATGTCCAGTAATTATATTTGTGTACCCAGCAAGCCTAATCATATACAGTTCACAGAACTTTAATTTACCAGAGTAGCTGGTTTTAATATTATAATTATTAATTTAATGTCAGGTTTAGCTTTTTGTGAGAGTGATAGGGAGTGGGCATCAAGGGAGTGACAATTCGGCGACCTGCTGTGACTAAGTTTCACTTACTTCACCCAAATTACTTACAGGTAATAATTCAGGTAATACCCTGTAAACCTCCTGCAGGTAATTTGCTCTCATAATAATAATTCACATATCCTGTGAAATAAACAGTAATACGTACTTCAAAGAACAACATATAAATCAACGATATACTACTGCTACTACTACTACTAATAATAATAACAATGATATTAATCATAATAATTTAGCTGAGAAGTGTATAAGAAATTCCATGTCAGTGTCAGAATGCATTTAAATTCCCCCCCAAAAGTTATTCATTTTCTTTTATGCTCGAAGGAATCATTGATAGGGGCGACTATTGTAATAGTAAGTAGATAAGAGGGTAAAAAGATGAAGAAATAGTAACCCAGGATAGCCCAAGAAAGCCAAACATTGTGGTTTGTTTCCATTGGCGTCTTCTTAGATCTTCCCCCAGGATACCACCCACAACAGGTACAGGTACACATAAATACAATTATCGCACATAGTGTAAATTACCTAGGATAACCCCCTCCCCCCAAAAAAAGTCAAAGTGACTAATTTCCATTGGGTTCGAAAGCAGGTCTCCTCGATTAAGTTCAAAACCTATCAACTACACACAAATTGTTAAGTAAAAGGACACAAATGCAACTAATGAGACATTTTATTGTGGCAACGTTTCGCTCTCCAGGAGTTTTTTCAAGGCTTGAAAAAGCTCCTGGAGAGCGAAACGTTGCCACAATAAAATGTCTCATTAGTTGCATTTGTGTCCTTTTACTTAACATATTGTTGGTAATTCTACCAATATTAATACTACACACAAATTCATTAATGCTACACGTATTATATTCACCACCAGTCGAGAATACGTAAATACCTAATACAGAAATAAAAGTAACCTCCCGGCATATGAACACCGAGAGACAAACCTATCATCTACATAGTTTCCGCTATGAGGTACGCTAGATAAGTAAGAAAGTAAGTAAAGAAAGTCGTCTGTAATGATAAATCTAATTTTTTTTAACATGGTCTATAAAGACTGGTGCTAAATGTGGCATATCATTCCTGGGATGCGACCTACAATAGGAACCTATTTAGTTTTAGGTGATTAATATTAGTAGTGTTATAAAAATGATATACACAAAATAACTTTTTATGCCTCCTTATGTTATATTGAGACTGTGTGTATATCAATAGAAAAATATAACACCTGTTAATAAGACGCAGTATGCGGTTGTCTATGGAATTTTTTTTCGTCCAACGAGGACTTTATCAATTCACTTCACAGAAGTAAGTAAACAGGGCATGTATATATAGTTGACAAGCGAGGTGAGATGGTGAGCTGGGTGGGTCTACCTACCTGGTGACGTCCCCTTTTGTACCGAGACTCAATCAGCGGAATTATCGAAACTTTAAAATTAGGTTGGGTTGTAGGCCGACTGCACTGTTCCGAACTTAGGAATGAACCTGACTTCTGTAAGATGCTGATAGTGGTGGTAATCAGAGCTGATTCCAGGCACAGTCTGCTGCGTCTGTCTGATTCCTTACTAACCAATTTGGCATAGAGGAAGTTCATCAGATATTTCTCCGTGTCATGATGAAGGGTGCAAGCGTTGTTCCTATAATCTCTCTGTCAAGCATTTCTGTGTTCGTTAATTCGTTAGCTTAGTTTGTGCTGTTAGGTAAGTGCTGCAGGAGTAAGAAAATTTGCCCATGTGTATCACCTTGCATAATGACTGTAACCTGCAACTTGATTTAAGTGCTGCAGTCCTGAGGAAGAGAACCAAAGGACGGTAATGGAAATGAACCTCACTGACCTTTGTGAGGAGCATCCTGGAAGTTAGTTATATAACCTAAATAGCCTGTAAATTGCATTGTGCAAACGAAACCATTGCTTAACTCATCAGGTAAAGGTCACTGATTGCTCAATTTAATTTACAATAGTCTTAATATTGTGCAACACCCTACTGCGCACCACACATCACGCCTCATTAAACGCAAAATTATGGCACTGCATTACACAGGCTTGGTATGATATCGAACATCCAATACAAGGCTACGTCACTGTACATCACTTGTCACTATTCTTAACTGGACCTTTCCGCTTTTAGTGGTATTTTAATGCTATTTTGTATTTTTATAAATCTGTCGATAAAAACTATTCGTCTTGAAACGTAATAAAAATGCTACTGCTGTCTTGACG
Organism: Cherax destructor; assembly: GCA_009830355.1. Classification (NCBI taxonomy): domain Eukaryota; kingdom Metazoa; phylum Arthropoda; class Malacostraca; order Decapoda; family Parastacidae; genus Cherax; species Cherax destructor. The sequence goes on from WNWK01000020.1 coordinate 525,080, forward strand.
GTTCCATTAGTGTTCCTTAGAAGGAAGGGAATCGTATGTGCATTATTAATAATTAAAACATGGGAACTCCAAGGGTATTATTTCAGGTTTGTGCAATGAATTTCATGCCAGTGCAAGATTTCAATAGAATGTATCATCAGAAGATATACTGCAGATAAGATGGCAAGTATTGCCCTCAAGTATGGTAGAAAAATATTTAATGCAGAACAAAACATTTTGTATACTATACATTTCGCTCTGTGTAGAAACAGTATATAACAAAGATTTGATCTGCACCAAGTGTCTTTTTACTAAAGGATTTACTGAACTTAATATGCAAAAATAAGCTGACAACGTGGCCACATATTCATAGCTCTCCTCATTCTCTTAACCCTCCATGCTTGTGTGGCCAGCGGTGAACCGATTTGACCTGTGTCTCGGTGAGCTGAACTGTGTTCTGTGAAGACGTGCTTAGTGAAGTCTCAGCGCTAGTGCAACTGAATTGTTTAGATTAACTTCCCCGAGTTACGAAGAGCTGTACTTTCAGGCGAAGGAAGAGCTGGAGGAAGCTAGGAAAGAGATACAGCTTCTTAAGAAACGAAAACTAGGATAAGAAGATACCAGTAGCAATGAACTGAAATTGGACTGTTAGTGAGGATTAAAGTAGAAAATGAATAAGGTTGAAAAAACTGCTGACAAGACTACCAATTCCTTCGCTATGTTGTAAAACAAACGTTGCTTGGCTATCGAAGACAATGAAATCCAATAGTGGATCCAAGTAAGAATGCTTTGTCGTAGGTGACTCTCAGACTAGATTTATGGACGGCTTGCTGTAATAGGGATAGGAATAGGAAGCAGAAGGTGTTTTTGCCTCGGGCGAGTATGGAAGATATAGTCAGCAGATTAGGAAACATCATAACTCAAATTCAAATTGATTTATTTCTCTGTAAAAATTACAATGTGTGTTTTACATTTTAAGGACTAAGGACTATAATTACAAAGATGGCCGTTAGCATGCCTAGCATGCCTGGGCATGCTAGACATTTCGGGCAGACTTAATACTAGGTTTTAATCTATATTACAAATTACATATGAATACAAATTTCAAATGATTAAAGATATTTACAATAGTGAGGTAGTTCAGGAAAACTAGATTGTATTACAGATTACAAATGAGTACAAATTTCAAATGATTAAATATATTTACATAGTGAGGTAGTTTAGAATGTTTAGATTGTAAAAAAAAAATAGTATTAAGAATGGTTTTGTCTTGGCATGTTACACAGTTTCTATTAAAGCTCCAATATTGAAGTAAATCAGGCAAACTTAAGACTAGTTTCAGATTTATTAGACAATAGCTAAATTAAGGATTTTATGTATACTGTCCTTTGGGTCAGTGTGGTGTAGATGAGGAGGATGTGTGTGCATGTGTTTAGGTGATGGTGGGGTGTGTTAGTGAGATAAGATGTTTTTTGATGATAGTGTTGAAAATGGTGGCTGAGTCTGCAGTTTTGAAGTTTTCAGGTAGGGAGTTCCAGATTTTAGGTCCTTTAATGTACATTGAACGTTTGTATAGATTTAGCCGGACACGTGGAATGTCATAGAGATTTTTGTGTCTGTTATTGTGTCTATGGGTCCTGTCACAACTATCAAGAAAGCGTTTTAGTTCGGGGTTAATATTGGAGTTTATGGTTCTATACATGTAGGTTGCACAGTAGTAAGTGTGGATGTTCTGAACAGTAAGTTTAGGTCTTTGAAGAGTGGGGGGGGGGGTGTTGCCTGGGATTGGATTGCGTGATAATTCTTACTGAGCCTTTTTGTTGAGTTAATATTGGTTTTAGGTGAGTTGTTGCTGTTGAGCCTCAAGCACATATGGCATAGGTGAGGTAGGGATAGATGAGTGAATAGTATAGTGTGAGTAGGGCTGATTGCGGTACATAGTAACGTATTTTGGAGAGGATACCAACCGTTTTGGATACTTTTTTTGCTATGTGGTTGATATGGGTACTGAAATTCAGGTTGCTCTCCAGGTGTAGGCCCAGAAATTTGCCCTCATTGTGTTTAGCAATAGGAGTGTTGTCAATCATTATGTTCAGTTGTGCAACTCCTGTTCTGTTCCCAAACATAATGTAGAAGGTTTTGTCAGTGTTAAGTGTAAGTTTGTTGGCTGTCATCCAGGTTGATATTTTTAGTAGCTCTTCATTAACAATGGTGTTGAGTGAGGCTAGATTTGGGTGGGAGATGACATAAGTCGTATCATCAGCAAAGATAATCGGTTTCAGGTGTTGGGATACGTTGGGAAGATCATTTATGTATAGGTATAGGTATGTATAGGTTGTGTCTTTAATGGTGACGTATTGATACCTGTTAGTAAGATAGGATTTGAAATACATAAGAGCGTGGCCTCTTATGCCGTAATGGTCAAGTTTTTGGAGTAGGATGCCGTGGTCTACTGTATCAAAAGCTTTCCTTAGGTCAATAAAGAGTCCTACCGGATATTCCTTGTTTTCAAGTGCTGTGTAAAGTAGGTCAAGCATTTTTACAATTGCATCGTTTGTGCTTTTGTTTTTTCTAAAGCCAAATTGGCAGGGGTTGAATACGTTTTGTACTGTAATAAACGAATATAGTTTCTTGTGCACTAGTTTCTCAAAATTTTTAGATACCAACGGTAAGTTCGAGATTGGCCTGTAGTTATTTACATCTGTGGGGTCACCACCTTTGTGAATTGGTGTAACTGGTAAAGGAACCAACCCTATTATCTGCTTTAGTAATGGAGGAAATAATGTTGTGAAGCATAGGAGAGAAGACTTTACCAGATACAGGACGGTAATAAATATAATTAGGACTAAGAGTAGGAGCACTGTCATGCGCAACATTTTGCTGCAGAGGGGTGTAGGCAATGAGTGGTTGTCCAGAGCTACTGGTGTTTAAATGTTGACTGGGCAAGTACTCCAAGGACATTACAGTGTCATTTTTAGATAAGCGGTACACTTCTGTGATAGAAATGACATGTTTGCCAGGCAGCATGGTGCAATTACGGGTAAGACGATATTGGCAAACTGGAATAACCCCACAAATGCATCAACTAGAGGGTTTCTCAACTAAATTTTCTAAGTGTTAACACTTGTGTCGTTATTTCACGAGGTGTATCTTTGTCAGGTAGGGGTGGTAGTTTGATTGTTAGTCTAGTATTTTTTATTATGCACCCCACACCCATATAATGGGTCCAGTGACTGGGCTGCAAAGTGCTGATAGCTAAACAGTGTAGCGATGGCTGGTTCGATGCATGCATTGTATCCGGTTTTAAACTGCAGAAAGTTAGAAATATGGGTGAATGAGGAGAAAAGATGGGATTGGGGTGCTATTGATTTTAAAAATATAATTTATCAAGATAGCAAAATAGTAAGCATATACAAATAGTCGTAGTGTTAAGAACAAAATAAGTGTAGGAAACGTCGACAACACAATTACATCTGAAGAATCGAGACGTGTCTTCAGATTACCACGTATAAAAATGTAAATTATTTGCTCCAGCACGTTTCCCTCCTTATACTGTTGATGGTCCCAACACGACTCCTTTAAAGTCGTTGTAAGGGAAGAGGGAGAGGTGGAGGAGAGAAAAGCGTGGTGGCTCCCTGGGCTCGTGGCTGCTATGCTACTGCTATGCTATAGATAGGACAGGAAGCTTGTCCAACAGCATGTGTCTTTTCTGAGATAAGTTGGACATGTATATTGGGCATTTATTAATATGAGAAGATAGTAAGATAAAACTGGCATGATTACATATAATAGTTTACTCGTTATCATACAGGAACACCGAGTCGCCTGAAGCTTCAGCTCCCTTTTCTCCTTTTATATTGGTGAGGCATGGGTTGTGAATGTTGCAGCGAAAAGGAAGCTAGAAGCAGCAGTGATGTGTTTGAGAACAGTGTGTGTGTGTGTGTGTGTGTGTGTGTGTGTGTGTGTGTGTGTGTGTGTGGGTGACCAAGGGTAAAATTCAAAGGCTAAGAAGAGGTTGTTGAGGTGGTTTGGATATGATGAGAGGATGGAGATGGATAGATTGACGAAGAGGTTGTATATATTTGAGGTTGAAAAGACGGCTGGAGGGATTGGGTACAAGAGGCTTTGAGTTTCATTGGCTTGAGCATCCAGACCACAGAAAGGAATGCTGGATGTTAAGTAGGAATGCATGGAATAGAGTAATTTTTAATGAACATACTGTTGGAGTGTGAGCAGAGTAGCTTTTATAAAGGGATTCAGGGAAACCAGTTAGCGTGACGTGAGTCTTGGAGGTGGAAAGGGCAATACCTGCACTCTGAAGGAGAGGTGGGAAGGGCAGTACCTGCACTCTGAAGGAGAGGTTGGAAGGGCAGTACCTGCACTCTGAAGAAGAGGTGGGAAGGGCAGTACCTGCACTCTGAAGGAGAGGTGGGAAGGGCAGTACCTGCACTCTGAAGGAGAGGTGGGAAGGGCAGTACCTGCACTCTGAAGGAGAGGTGGGAAGGGCAGTACCTGCACTCTGAAGGAGAGGCGGGAAGGGCAATACCTGCACTCTGAAGGAGAGGTGGGAAGGGCAGTACCTACACTCTGAAGGAAAGGTGGGAAGGGCAGTACCTGCACTGCGAAGAAGAGGTGGGAAGGGCAGTACCTGCACTCCGAAGGAGAGGTGGGAAGGGCAGTACCTTCACTCCGAAGGAGAGGTGGGAAGGGCAGCACCTGCACTCCGAAGGAGAGGTGGGAAGGGCAGTACCTGCACTCTGAAGGAGAGGTGGAGATGTTACGGTCGGAGGGCCAGCTGACTGATGTTAGTACACTTCTGAAAAGTCGGCGATTGAGTGAATGTTGGTGAATGTGAATGTGATTTGTTCTTTCTGTCACCTTGCCATGGCAGGAGAAGACCGTCGAGTTTACTTAAGGGATTAACAGTATTCTTAACTGGTGTGAATAGGTGACATGCTTTCAAGACCACCCTACTTCCCCATAGATCACTAGTCAATACATCGGCCGTTTCCCACCGAGGCAGGGTGACCCAAAAAAGAAGAAACGCTTTGACCATCACTCACTCCACCACTGTCTTGTCAGACTGGCACCAATACTACAGTTCAAAACTGCAAATGTCCCCACCCCTCCTTCGGAGTGCAGGCATTGTACTTACCACCTCCAGGACTCAAGTCTGGCTAACCGGTTTCCGTGAATCCCTTCATAAATGTTACCTCGCTTACATTCCAACAGCACGTCAATTCATAAAAGCCACTAGCCTCCACTCACTCCTGTCTAACGCACGCACTTGCTGGATGTCTAAGCCCCTCTCACACAAAACCTCCAACCTTTCCTGGGACGATCCCTACCCCATATATGTACTGAATATATAATATCCTTGACTAGTTATGTACAGGTGAAGCACTGAATGCATGTAACCTGTTCACCAGCCAAAAATACTGTAATCCCTATACTATAGATTAAAGTAAACTCTCGTCATACATACACACTGAGAGACATAAACCCGTGGTGCTGCTGTTGTTACTACTACAACTACTCTTGCGTCTGGCAGATGCGTCTATTTACTAGTTGCTGCCGGCGTTGCCCTGAGAGCAGTGCCAACTGTTTTAATTATATGCATATATATCATTTTTATTGTTTTAATTGTCATACTATTGTTTTACAACGTTATTGTTGTAAAATGAAGAAAAGTCTCTTAGCTATTGTTGACAAAATGCGCCAACATGTGGTTGATCTGCCGGGTTTAATGACTGCACAAGGGTCATCAGTAAGTAGGTAAGTAAGCAGGTAAGTAGGTAAGTCAGTAGATAGGTAAGTCAGTAGATAGGTAAGTCAGTAAGTAGGTAAGTCAGTAAATAGGTAAGTCAGTAAATAGGTAAGTCAGTAGATAGGTAAGTCAGTAGATAGGTAAGTTAGTAAGTAGGTAAGTCAGTAAGCAGGTAAGTCAGTAAGTAGGTAAGTCAGTAAGCAGGTAAGTCAGTAAGTAGGTAAGTCAGTAAGTAGGTAAGTCAGTAAGTAGGTAAGTCAGTAAGTAGGTAAGTCAGTAGATAGGTAAGTCAGTAAGTAGGTAAGTCAGTAAGTAGGTAAGTCAGTAAGTAGGTAAGTCAGTAAGTAGGTAAGTCAGTAAGTAGGTAAGTCAGTAAGTAGGTAAGTCAGTAAGTAGGTAAGTCAGTAAGTAGGTAAGTCAGTAAGTAGGTAAGTCAGTAAGAGGATAGTCAGTAAGTAGGTAAGTCAGTAAGTAGGTAAGTCAGTAAGTAGGTAAGTCAGTAAGTAGGTAAGTCAGTAAGTAGGTAAGTCAGTAAGTAGGTAAGTCAGTAAGTAGGTAAGTCAGTAGGTAGGTAAGCAGGTAAGTAGGTAGGTAAGTAGGTAAGTAAATACAAATACAAATCTTAATTTCGGAATTACTGTACATAAAAAACACACAATAGTCAAAAGGCCAATAAAAGTTTATTCAGGTACAAATGCATAATATTTTGATGGTTACACATGTGTTGTATAGCAACACATGTGTTGTGTAGCAACACATGTGTTATATAGCAACACATGTGTTATATAGCAACACATGTGTTATATAGCAACACATGTGCTATATAGCAACACATGTGTTATATAGTAACACATGTGCTATATAGCAACACATGTGTTGTATAACAACACATCACCATCACTACAATCACCACCATATCCATCACCATCACTACAATCACCACCATATCCATCACCACCACTACAATCACCACCATAGCCATCACCACCACCACTACAATCACAACTACCACAACCACTACCACCACTACAATCACCACCATATCCATCACCACCACTACAATCACCACCATAGCCATCACCACCACCACTACCACCACTACAATCACCGCCAAATCCATCATCACCACTACCACTACCATCATCACCACCGCAACTGACATCACCACCACCACCACAATCGGGAATAACGGTAACAGCAACAGCAGCATTATTAACAACAGTAATAGCAACAGAATCAGCAGCAGCAGCAGCAGCAATAACAGTAACAATAACTGCTGCAGTAGCAACATCAACAACCATAACTACAACAACAGGAACAGTAACAACAGCAACAACAAGAGCTGCAACAACATCCTACCGCGTCCAATTGGCATGCTAGTCGACACCCAATTAAACTACAGACCAGAATGGCCAAGAATTTCAATCACATCGGTGTGGTTGTGTCTGAGGTAGTGGCCCCCCCTGAGTAGTGGCTTCCTGGTGTGTGTACTCACTTAATTATGGTTGTAGGGGTCGAGACTTAGATCCTGGCCCCGCCTCTTCACTGATCGCTACTAGGTCCTCTCCCTGCTCCATGAGCTTTATCATACTTCGTCTTAAAGCTATGTATGGTTCCTGCTTCCACTACATCACTTGCTAGACTATTCCACTTCCTAACAACTCTATGACTGAAGAAATACTTCCTAACATCCCTTTGACTCGTCTGAGTCTTCAACTTCCAATTGTGACCCATTGTGTCTGTGTTCCCTCTCTGGAACATCCTGTCTCTGTCCACCTTATCTATTCCACGCAGTATTTTGTATGTCGTTATCACGTGTGTGTGTGCGCGCGTGTGTGTGTGCGCGTGTGCGAGCTCGTGGTATCCCGTCTACAATGTTCTTTTTATCAGTATATAAAAAATACAATTATATTTCCCTTTATTCCTCTATTCGAGAAGAAAAAATTATTTTATCGCTTTTGCTCCACCTTTTCCTCATTCCACAGCCGTGACCTCTTGTTATACCTATGACCTCGTGTTATGCCTATGACCTCGTGTTATGCCTATGACCTCGTGTTATGCCTATGACCTCTTGTTATACCTATGACCTCGTGTTATGCCTATGACCGTGTTATACCCGTGGCCTCGTATTATACCTGTGACCTCTTGTTATACCTGTGACCGTGTTATACCTGTGACCTCGTGTTTTACCTGTGACCGTGTTTTCCCTGTGACCTTGTGTTATACCTGTGACCTCGTGTTTTACCTGTGACCTCGTGTTTTACCTGTGACCTCGTGTTTTACCTGTGATCTCGTGTTAAACCTGTGACCTCGTGTTATACCTAGGACCTCGTGTTATACCTGTTACCTCGTGTTATACCTGTGACCTCGTGTTATACCTGTGATATCTTGTTATACCTATGACCTCGTGTTATACCTGTGACCGTGTTTTACCTGTGACCTCGTGTTTTACCTGTGACCTCGTGTTATACCTATGACCTCGTGTTATACCTGTAACCTCGTGTTTTACCTGTGACCTCGTGTTATATTTCTTTATCCGCTCTTTCATGTTATCATAGCTGCTCAGTACCTGCTATCAGCCAACATGGGCTATGGATGTGTTTTGCTACAGGTGTGGACACTACACAGCTGCTGTATATTCCAATTTTGTCTTAATATATTTTATAAATATCGTCCTAGGAAGTTCACCACCTCTCTCCCTCTCACAATTTCTTTTATATGATCGAGTGAATTATTTTTTAATAACTCTTGAATCTTCTCTCTGTCTGATATTTTTAAGACTTCTCTATAGAGTCTGTATTTTTTTCATGTGGCTTGATTTCGCCTTTTCTCATTGCCATTACATGGCATCTGTCTATATTAAATTCCATCATCCATCACTCAATGTGCTCAAGTTATCCAGATCTTGTAAATATTTACATATATTTTTTATCATTTATTTTACATAAGATTTTTGCATAATCTGCAAACATATTCATATATAGTTTTGTACTCATGTATATAAATTCAAAACATTACTGGCGCAAGTACTGATCCTTGTGGCACCCCACTTGTGATGTTTACCCCTGCACACATTTTCCCTCTTACAAGTCCACATTTTTCTCATAAACAGAAAAATCTCTCATTTCTTTCTTGAACAATTTCCTTAACTCTGCCATAATAACTTAAAATATATATATATATATATATATATATATATACATGAATTTTGCAGACCGAAAACCAAATTTTTACCAGTTAGTATGTTTGTATTTCTAAGTGTTAAATCTATTATACTGTAATAGCTTATTACATTACTTTAACAATAACACTTGTCAACGACACCGGTTTATAGTTTATAGGGTCGTCCCTCTCTCCTTTATTCCAAATATTGGAACAATGTGCGCCATCATCCCCGTACTTTCTAATTTACTCTCCTGTTATGAAATCTTTAAAAATTTCGAAAGTGGGTAGCATATTTTTTTCTGCACATTTTCTAAGACCCGAGGTGCTATTCCGTCTGGTTCCATAGTTTCTTGTCTTATCAGCATCTGGTGATATTTGTTTTTTTAATTTCTCTTCATTTATTTCTATATCATCTAATTCATCTGTCTGGTCTTAAAATAGTTTAACTTTACTTAATCACAAAATAAATCTTTGCATATTTACTGTCTTGTGTTGTGGAGGTTGTGAGTTACTGATGGCTAGTGCTTGCAACCTTGCTGAAGTGTGAGTTACTGATGGCTAGTGCTTGCAACCTTGCTGAAGTGTGAGTTACTGATGGCTAGTGCTTGCAACCTTGCTGAAGTGTGTTACTGATAGCTAGTGCTTGCAACCTTGCTGAAGTGTGTTACTGATGGCTAGTGCTTGCAATCTTGTTGAAATGTGTTACTGATGGCTATTGCTTGCAACCTTGTTGAAGTGTGTTACTGATGGCTAGTGCTTGCAACCTTGCTGGAGTGTGTTACTGATGGCTAGTGCTTGCAACCTTGTTGAAGTGTGTGTTACTGATGGCTAGTGCTTGCAACCTTGCTGAAGTGTGAGTTACTGATGGCTAGTGCTTGCAACCTTGCTGAAGTGTGTTACTGATAGCTAGTGCTTGCAACCTTGTTGAAGTGTGTGTTACTGATGGCTAGTGCTTGCAACCTTGCTGAAGTGTGTTACTGATGGCTAGTGCTTGTAACCTTGTTGAAGTGTGTGTTACTGATGGCTAGTGCTTGCAACCTTACTGAAGTGTTACTGATGGCTAGTGCTTGCAACCTTGCTGAAGTGTGTTACTGATGGCTAGTGCTTGCCACATTGCTGAAGTGTGTTACTGATGGCTAGTGCTTGCAACCTTGTTGAAGTGTGTGTTACTGATGGCTAGTGCTTGCAACCTTGCTGAAGTGTGTTACTGATGGCTAGTGCTTTCAACCTTGCTGAAGTGTGTTACTGATGGCTAGTGCTTGCAACCTTGCTGAAGTGTGTTACTGATGGCTAGTGCTTGCAACCTTGCTGAAGTGTGTTACTGATGGCTAGTGCTTGCAACCTTGTTGAAGTGTGTGTTACTGATGGCTAGTGCTTGCAACCTTGCTGAAGTGTGTTACTGATGGCTAGTGCTTGCAACCTTGTTGAAGTGTGTTACTGATGGCTAGTGCTTGCAACCTTGCTGAAGTGTGTTACTGATGGCTAGTGCTTGCAACCTTGTTGAAGTGTGTTACTGATGGCTAGTGCTTGCAACCTTGCTGAAGTGTGTTACTGATGGCTAGTGCTTGCAACATTGCTGAAGTGTGTTACTGATGGCTAGTGCTTGCAACCTTGCTGAAGGGTGTGTTACTGATGGCTAGTGCTTGCAACCTTGCTGAAGTGTGTGTTACTGATGGCTAGTGCTTGCAACCTTGCTGAAGTGTGTGTTACTGATGGCTAGTGCTTGCAACCTTGCTGAAGTGTGTGTTACTGATGGCTAGTGCTTGCAACATTGCTGAATTACGTCTTAGCCTCCTCATCTCAAGACGACCCGTTCAAATTCAATAGTTTATTAGCAAGAAGGACATACACTGGTTACAAATGGCTACAAAAAAATTGTAGTACGGATTTGAAACTTAATGGAAGCCACCGATGATGCAGAATCTTTTATGGCATTTACAACACCATTTAACATCAGTCAAGAAAAAGCACCACTCGTGTACTTACATGGTCTAATATTTACACTATATTGCATAACACTAGCTGTACTAGCTAGTGGCTTTCATTTGTGCCTAGCAGTATTTTAATACATGTAAACTACATTATCTGTAGTCTGTACACTGCATGAAAGAAATAAAAAAATTGAATTTGAATTTGAAATAAAATACATCTCTGAGCATTGTAAATAAGGACAGTGTTCTTGTTATTTGTGTTCTTGTTATTTGACTTTACAAAGTATTTTATTTCTCATTACTGTTCTTATGGATACTTTGTGTCTCTTGTAGAAAATACAAGGACGAAGATAATATATAGAGGAGATACAGAGTGACCTTGACACAGCTATGTGACCTTGACACAGTGTCTATGTGACCTTGACACAGTGTCTATGTGACCTTGACACAGTGGCTGTGTGACCTTGACACAGGTATGTGACTTTGACACAACTATGTAACCTTGATACAGTTGCTATGTGACCTTGACATAGCTCCCATGTGACCTCGGCATAGCTCCTATGTGACCTTGACAGTGGCTGCTTGACCCTGACACAGTTGCTATGTGACCTTGTGTGGCATGCTGCGAGGATATTACATTTTATTCGGCGTATGTCACACTCCTGTGGTTCGTACGTTGAACTACGTGCGGCCAGCAGTAACAGCCTGATCCACCGGGAGGCCTTGTCATTGACTAAGCCGCGGGGCGTTGATCCCCGGAATACCCTCCAGGTAGACTCCCAATAAAGCTGCCTCCCGACCAGCGAACCAAGTGCTAAGGATTTAACGATCACTAGGAGCCCCGTAGTTATATCTGTACCTCGGTTTATCGGCCAATCACAGACAAGCCCACCAACGCTGTGAAGCAATTTGGTTCACTTGTGACGCTAGTATTGGCAGACTTGTCTGGGCTGCTGGTCGCTCACGGTGCTTTCTCAGGCTCTTGCATTTTGCCTCTGATCACCGTGCTGTACAATTGCTCTTACATTATTGTACATATTGTAAATACCAATTTGCTTATTTGGTGAAGGAAATGCAAATCATGTAACTTATGTTTTCTTTTAATTGCTCCGCTATTGGTCCCATTACGACAAGTTGTGTGGGCCATTCTACACTGGTGTTTGTAATACCTTTACGCAGTTGCTATGTGACCTTGACACAGCTACTATGCGACCTTGACATAGCTCGTATATGACCTTGACACAGCTATGTGACCTTAACACTGTGTATATGTGACCTTGACACAGCATACATACACTCAAACACAACATAAATGAACCCCAAACACATACACCACAAGCAACATATATGGACCACAAGCACAACACACATGGACCACAAACACACAATACATGCACCACCAACACAACATACGCCACAAAAAAACTTGCATGTACAACAAACAGAACATACGCCACGAACACAATGCATGCACTACAAACAACATACGCCACAAACACATGCATGCACCACAAACGAAACATACGCCACAAACACACCACTACAAACAACATACGCCACAAACACATGCATGCACCACAAACAGAACATACGCCACAAACGCATCATGCATGCACCACAAACAGAACATACGCCACAAATACATCATGCATGCCCCACAAACACTAACATACGCCACAAACACACCATGCATGCCCCACAAACGGAACATATGCCACTACATAGTGACATCAATGACACATGGTGTGGAAGAGTATGTGTTTATGTGCTACACTAAAATAAGGATGAAGTGAATGTGGTAAAAATTATGTATGTTGTTTTGGTTCGGACTGATCCTGGGTCTAGTGTTGGTGGCCTCGGCCGTGATTCCTGAATCTTTTGCTTGAAACAGCGCTCAAACCACAATGTTTCGCCCCAGAGTCACTCAGAAACGCGTAATGCAATACTAATAATACCTCTGGTAATCCGATCGATCGTACGCGGAAAATAAATGAACGAGGGGGTGTGACTGCCCTCCACACAGGAGGGCGAGGGAAATATATCCGTGGGAAGTGTTTGCTGGTATGTGGTGGCTGGAATAACATCCAAGAAGTTGAGAAAATGTTCGCTAAGCGGAGGGAAAATGCGGCGGGAGTGCGTGGTGTGTAAGGCAGCTCTGGCTTTTGTGTGTCTCCCCGGGTGTTCCGCTCACCGCCCCGCCACCCTCAGAATGTCTGGTATGCGGCCAACCAGCTGCCAAGAACACTCTGATTCTACATAATCCAAATTCAACCTTCCCCAGATTATCGACGAGTTAAGGCGACTATCATCCTGATTATCTCCCTACTGTATCTGTAATTGCATCCTGTGGTATTCTGAACTAGAAGCTGACAAACGACATGAGAAAATCCTTGGTAAGTCTCGAAGGGTATTTTGAGGATATGCATTACGTATTCTTTGGTGTAAGTGTATCTAATATATTTTAAGTAAAACAGAGGTATATATCATGATGAAAATGCTCATCTTAGCATAGTTCAAGCCTCGAAAAGTCGCATTTCGCCATCCTGGCTAAAACGGGAATCGGATCTTGCCTGCACCTCCCAGATGACAGGTGAGTGGGGAGGTGAAGAGAACAGCCAATTACAACCAAGATGGCGTCTAAGTATACATTGGCATCGGTGATGGTTTTTCTTTAAGTGATGTGTTGTGTGAGTGCTATTTTGAATATTAGAGTGTATCATGGTCTGGATAAACAGTGAAGAAGGCAGGGATAAACATGGCGTCACGAGACAATCCAGCGGTAAGTAGAGAGACCCTGTCTTCTTGATCCTGATCTCATCTCACTTGAGGATACCCACTGCTCTTTAGCTCAATCTCCTTTTTTACATTCCACCTAAATGCATTTCCCTTCTGTAGCCTCCCATTAGCTTGGTTTTAAAACTGGTTCGTCCATATATAAGCAGAGGAAACAGCTCTAAAACGCAAAAAATTCAGTGAAAACAGGAGAGGGCATGTGTAGAGGGAGGAGGGATGCTGGAGGCCTCCTTTGCCTGGCATCATTCACTTATTATCTCCTCTTATGATGCCAGCTGAGAGGAGGCTGCGAGTCTTCCACTTCAGCAGTGAACACTCATGAATCCTCCAGGGGGTGCCACTGGAAACCTCTTAAAGGACTCACAAGGAGCAGGTCAGGCGAGACTCAACCGTACATAAACGAAGGATTGTGACACGGACTGATATATTGAGTTATACTCTCCGATGTAGACGCTCAAACGCATGAAAAATACCTCTCCCAGTAAACCATTTCCGTCGCCAGCGAGTATGTCTGACAACATTACTAGAACACCCAACATTTGTCACCCCTCCACGTCAAACATAAGACCTGTATGAGTATTGCTTGCTTCTCGGCAAGGATGATAAGTCATGTGGATCCGCGAACGAAGACAGAGAAAACAGACCGTGGTAACTTGAACTAGTATTAAATAGTTATCCAGCTGTACTTCTACTGCTGTGAGCAAGGTGGAGCTTACGGTGGCAGTTGTCAGATGGGTTAAATATAAGATCTTGCACAAGGCGACGTTATCTGCGTGAAGGATATCCTGGCAGGGGTTATCCTAGGTGTGATTATTGATGTTCTCTTGTTGAGATAACTTTTAGAGGATATCTTTTGTATGGTTATCATAGATCTTATATTGCTATCCGCAGTTATGCTTGCTAAATGACCCGGACGGGTTTTGATAATAATAATTGATAAATAGTTTTAATGCTACTCTCTGTTATATTAGTTCATGTCTTGATAGCACATGTGTTATCATATGATAGCTGACGATATACTGACCGATATTATCTTGTTGGGGTTATCCTAGCTCTTATTACGTTAACTGAGGACATACCGGCTGAGGTCATCCTCCACGTGGTTATCTTAGCCTTTATCGTGCTAGCTGAGGTTATTTTGGCCGCAGTTGAAGGATCCTTCATATGATAATACTGGCGTTTCTCAAGCAAGCTGGAGGTTATCTAAAGTGACGGTATTTTTCTTTGAGTTATCCTTGATTTGTTTGTTATAGAGTCGACTGGGGCTAAAGTTATCCTATTCTTATACTAGTAAAGATTATCATGACTGAGGGCATCACCTTTATGTGGTTATCTTAAAAAAACAGTTGTGGTTATCTTAGATTTTCTACTATCATCTGGGTGTTGCCTGGGTGAGTTATTTTTTTAGTTCTTATCATACTCTTGTGTTACTTAATGTTATCTTGCATATGTTATCTGTTGTGTAGCTGCCTCATCTCTTCTCATGCAGACTGGTGCTAATTTTTGTACTCGTTATCTTAGATTATCGCTGCTTAGGTAAACTTTGTTGAATATTATAGCATTTATGTTGAAGCGCAAAACCCATATGGGTCATACAGCTCCTGGATAATTATTCAGGTTTGATCCAAGGGAGAGAAGAGTAGCTCCAATTCTTTGGACCAAGAGCCGTTTAGAAGTATCAAGACACACTAACGGGTGCCTTAAGTTATACAGATGAAGGTTATCATAACACTTATCACTATCGTAGTTATCTAATTCTACTAGGGATATCTTATAATAGATTTTCCATTGTGGTTTTATTCACACTGACTTTATATTAGGTTTATCCTAGATTTTGTTATCTTTGGTGATCTTAGATGAGACTACACTGAGATTGTAGATGCTTTTGTTACAGGACAGTGTCCTCCATCGAAGACACTGCAAGACTCCAGGCGGACACGCTGCGCCGTATGACCCTTGTAGGCTTAGCGCTTCTTTTTTTATTATAATCATAATTCAGGAGGACATCAACCACATCTTTAAATGGGTCGCAGAAAACAATATGAAATTCAATGAGGAGAAATTTCAATTACTCTGATATGGAAAACTAGAGGAAATTAAAACTATATCGGAGTATAAAACAAATTCCAACCATACAGTAGAGCTAAAAACTTATATGAAGGACCTGGAAGAGATAATGTCAGAGGATCTCACTTTCAAAGTTCACAACAATGTATCTACCACATCTGGTAGAAAAATGATAGGATGTATAATGAGAACTTTCAAAACTAGGGATGACAAGCCAATGATTATCTTCAAATCGCTTGTTCTCTCTATGCTGGAATATTGCTGTACACTAACGGTCCCTTTCAAAGCCGGCGAAATTGCTGACCTGGAGAATGTACAGAGAACCTTCACGGCACACATAAGTATGATAAAGCACCTAAATTAGTGGGAACGGTTGAAGTCCCTTGACATGTATTCTCTGGAATGCCGGCGAGAAAGATAACATAAGAAAGGAGGAACACTGCAGTAGGCCTGTTGGTCCATACTGGGCAGGTTCTTCACAAATCCAACCCACTAACAGAATATTTTCCCAACTCTCTTTCAGTGCTACCCTAATAATAAACTCTGATAAATCTACTCATGTGCAAGTCCCACTCAAATCCAACCCCTCTCATTCATGTATTTATCATGGGGAAGCGCTAAACCTGTAGGATTATACAGCGCCTGTGGTGGGGGGAGATGGAAGGTATTCAGGCTTAATTCGGGGAACTGGAGCACGGATTCAATTCCCTAGATCAAGAGCCCCTCATCAGCGTCAAGGAACCTCCCTTGAGGAGCTATCCAACCTAAACTTGAAGCTACCCAAGGTTTTAGCTTCAATAACCCTACTAGGCAGACTGTTCCACTCATCAACTACCCTATTTCCACACCAATACTTTCCTATATTCTTTCTAAATCTAAACTTAAGAACATAAGAACATAAGAAAGAAGGAACACTGCAGCAGGCCTACTGGCCCATGCGAGGCAGGTCCAAATCTCCAACGGCTTAAGCCCCGACCCAGCCAGGTCAGGTTACATTCACTTAAGGAGGGAACACTGCATCTGACCTAGCACAGGCTAGTCAGGACCAACTCACACCCAACCGCACCCACTCATATAATTGTCTAGTTGACCACCTGGTCAGCCGACCACCTGGTCAGGTCACTTCCACTTAAGGAATTAGTACAGCTACTGACCTGGTAATACAAGCTAGTCAGGTCCAAATTCACACCCATCCACACCCACCCATGTATTTATCTAACCTATTTTTAAAACTACACAACGTCTTAGCATCTATGACGGTACTCGGGAGTTTGTTCCACTCATCCACAACTCTATTACCAAACCAGTGCTTTCCTATATCCTTCCTGAATCTGAACTTTTCCAACTTGAAACCATTGCTGCGAGTCCTGTCTTGGCTGGATATTTTCAGCACGCTATTTACATCCCCTTTATTTATTCCTGTTTTCCATTTATACACCTCAATCATATCCCCCCTAATTCTACGCCTTTCTAGAGAGATATCCTCAAGACCTTACTTATGTCCCCTTTGTTAATACCCATCTTCCACTTATACACTTCGATCAAGTTTCCCCTCTTTCTTCGTCTTACAAGTGAATGTAATTTAATTGACTTCAATCTTTCTTCATACAGAAGATTTTTAATCCTATGTATTAATTTTGTCATTCTTCGCTGAATGTTTTTTATCCATTATGTAATATGGAGACCAGAACTGAGCTACGTAATCTAGGTGAGGCCTTACTAATGACATATAAAGCTGTAGTATAACCCCTTGACTTCTGTTGTTTACACTTCTTGATATCAATTCCCAGTAATCTGTTTGCCTTAGTACACATGCGTACTCACTGCTGTCTTGGTTTAAGTTCCATTTTATGCTCCTTAAATACCCTTGAAAAATGCTCATCAGGGCCCGGGGATTTATTTTGCTTCAGCCGGTCTATCTGAGAACGATATCGCTAGTGACTTATGTTGCATAATTTATCTTATTCAGACCCACTATAAAAATTAATTATTAGGATATTATTAGCGTCTTCCTGTGTGAAAACCGAGGGAAAATAATTATTATAAATCGAGCACATTTCATTCTCCTTGTCAGTAAGATGCCCAGAGTTATTTTTAAGGGGACCTATCTTTTCTCTAACTTTTGTTCTATAAACCTGGAAAAAACCTTTCGGGTTAGTTTTCGAATCCCTAGCAACTTTAATTTCATAGTCCCGTTTTGCTGTTCTTATCCCCTTTTTAATTTCCCTCTTAATGTGAATATATTGATTTATAAGATGAACCTCACCTCCTTCGATGCATGATACATATACACTTTAAAAATTCTAGAGGGATTAGTACCAAATTTGCACACGAAAATCACTCCCTACGAAAGCAAAAGACTCTGCAGGAGATGCAACATCCCACCCCAGTGAAAAGCAGGGGCGCCACGAGTACACTGAGAGACAACACAGTAAGCGTCAGGGGCCCAAGATTGTTCAACTGCCTCCCAGTATACATAAGAGGGATTACCAATAGACCCCTGGCTGTCTTCAAGAAGGCGCTATCCAAGCTCTTAGTATCTTTGATATTATCATTTAGGCTTTTGTTGTCTTTAATAAAGGTTATCAAAGCTGTTGGCCTATTCAGATTTTGTTATCCGTTTTTTATATCTTGCCTGAGGCTATCTTGACATTAATAATCCAAGCTAGGATTAATTAGCCCTTCAAAGAAGGGAGAGTGCCGTGTTGTTGGAGGGCTCTTGATGCAAGGAACTGGAACTATTCTCTCTCCTTAAATCAAAGTTGACGAACCGGCCATATCCCACCGAGGCAGGGTGACCCAATAAGAAAAAAAAAGTTTCTCTTTAAATTCAGTAATGTATTAAGGAGAAGGCATTACTAGTCACCTCTTACGACACGCATGGCTTATGGAGGAAGAATTCTTTTCCACTTTAGGTTTAGCGCGTATCTATGATTATGATTGTTATCTTTGGTTTTCTTGTCCTAATTGTGGATATGTTAAATATTGATATCCTGGTTAAACTTATTTTAGTTATGATGTTTGACCAATGCAATCCTACGCATCGTTATCCTCTCCAATATAATTCAAGGATATACAATCTCAGCCACTGCCATCCCGGGTAATGTAAATGCTATGTCTATCCAGGCTCTTGTTAATGTTAATAAGTTATCCGGGCTCTTGCTATTGTTATACGTCTATTCCAACATTAGCTATTGTTATCGCACTTCTATCCTGGCTTTTGTTAATGTTATCTATTAAGAGCACAGGTAAAAATAGAAGGCCCCTGGTACCTGTCTGTAAGACCACCAGTAAAGGAGCAGTCATCAAGTATTAAATTTAGTCAAAGGCAAATACCCGTATATTCCAATCAATAATATTTAAAAAAATTAGTGTGTAACAGAGCAGCAAAGTAGGTAGATACATACTTGTAAGTAACGTAATAAGAGAGCAAAACTGATCATGCTCACTGCCATTGACTCATAGATTCATGCTAGAAAGACCAGCATGTGTCATCAGCCAGTGCTAGTGAGAGAGTGACCTCCAGACCTGGGGGTGTAGGTGTAACGTCAACTTGTCTGGAGTTCAACCCCGCTCCTTACCTTGATCGGGGCAGCACAGTCGTGCGGCCCCGACAGCTTCACGGCAATAAATTACCAAGCTTTGGCTGATTACAGAAGAAATACACGATGTGGTTGTATGAGCCACACTGAATAATAGTGTTCGCATTATTCCACGTCTATCCTGACTTTTACCCTATGTCTGTTCCGGCTCTTGTTATGTTAGCTAATGTAATTCCATCATTCTGGCTAATCTTTCTTTCAACACGTGGGCCGTTTCCCACCGAGGCGGGGTGGCCCAAAAGAAAAAACGAAAGTTTCTCATTTTACATTTAGTAATATATACAGGAGAAGGGGTTACTATCCCCTTGCTCCCGGCATTTTAGTCGCCTCTTACGACACGCATGGCTTACAGAGGAAGAATTATGTTCCACTTCCCTATGGAGATAAGAGGAAATAAGAACAAGAACTAGTAAGAAAATAGAAGAAAACCCAGAGGGGTGTGTATGTATATGCTTGTACATGAATGTGTAGTGTGACCTAAGTGTAAGTAGAAGTAACATTATCCATAATATAATTCCATAATTCTGGACAATGTAATTTTATCATTCTGGCTAATGTAATCCCATTATTCTGGCTAGTGTATTTCCATCATTCTGGCTAATGTAATTACATTATTCTTGCTAATGTACTTGGATCATTTGGCTAAGGTAATTCCGTATTTCTGGATACTTTAATTTTATCATTCTGACTAATGTAAATCCATCATTCTGGCTAATGTATTTACATCATTCTGGATAACGTAATTCCATCATCCTGGCTAATGTCATCCAATCATTCAGGATAATGTAATTACATCATTCTGGCTAAGTGTAATAATACGACTTATCAAATGTAATATCAGTATTGCTAAACTGGCTAGATGTAATGCAGTGTTAAAATGGTTATCATGTCTTACGTCGTTTAAGATAATTATTGTTGTGGTCGTGGTTATCATCGGTTGCAATATCTTGGATGAGGTTATCAGGAAATGTTATCTTGACTGGTGGTCTGGATGATATTATCTTGACAGGTGGTCTGGATGATGTTATCTTGACAGGTGGTCTGGATGATGATAACTTGACAGGTGGTATGGATGATTTTTATCCTGACAGGTGGTTTGGATGTTATTTTGACAGGTGGTGTTGATAATGCTATCCTGACAGGTGGTCTGGATGATGTTATCCTGACCACCTGTGGTCAGGATAACATCATCCAGGATAACATCATTGTGAAGAATAGGCCGTAAAACTTTTTGGGACAATGTTTCGCTCTTTGTAGAGCTTTATAAAATAATGTTCAGGTGTTTAAAGCTTTATCTTGTTTTGCTATGTGTAAAGTTTCATTAAGGCGTGTTTCTCCGTGTTTAGCTTTATGAGATCATGTTTCACTGTAGAGGTTTATCATGGATAGTTTCCCCTAAGTGTAGAGCTTTATAAAGTCGTGACGAAGCTTTATACAGAGCGAAGCGTTGTGCCAAGAGAAGCTTGTTCTGTAACCTATGTCTTTCGCTATACTGTATGCGGAACGTTATTGGATCCTTACACTCTCCTGTGTGTGTACTCACATAATTGTGGTTGCAGGGGTCGATTCATAGCTCCTGGCCCCGCCTCTTCACTGGTCGCTACTAGGTCCACTCTCTCCCTGCTCCATGAGCTTTATCATACTTCTTCTTAAAGCTATGTATGGATCCTGCCTCCACTACACCACTTTCCAGACTATTCCATTTCCTGAGAACTCTATAGCTGAAGAAATACTTCCTAACATCCCTGTGACTCCCTGGAGCTGCATGTGTGTGTGTGTTTACGTGCATATGTTCTACTAGCATCTACCTATTTCTCAGCCTCGAACTATGTCTCACCGGTCCCTCTTGACAGTATACCTCCCGGTCATTATTTTGCTATAGTCTGCCAGGCCTGACATTGCTCCCTCCCTCCCTTCCCAATAGTTAGTTAATGAACCAGTCTTTTGTCTTATCTCTCCTTCAGCCACTCCTGCACCTTCTGCCTTACTTTTGGTCTTCCTTCTGCCTTACTTTTGGTCTTCCTTCTGCCTTACTTTTGGTCTTCCTTCTGCTGCTGCTGCTGGTGCTGTTACTGTTATTATTAATTACTGCCGATGTATTGTTGTCGATGTTGGTATTACTGCTGTTGGTGGTGATGCTGCCGTTGCTGTCACTGCTGTTGGGGGTGTTGGTGCCACAACGACTACTATTACTGTTTCTGTTAATCATTCTGCTGTTGCTGCATTTACTACTAATGCTGCTATAATATTATTGTTACTACTAATGTTGCTGCTACTATTGTTGCTACTGTTGCTGATGCTGCTACTTATGTTGCTGCTCTTCGTTTTGTGTCTACCACTAAATCTACTTTGCTGTTGTTTTACTGATCTGCTTCTACTGCTACGACTGTTGTTGCTCCTGATTTTGTTAATGCTGCTGTTGCTTCTGTTGCTGCGACTGTCGTTCCTACTGTTGCTACTGCCTTTGTTACTGCTACGATTTGTTACCGCTGATGCTACGACATTTGTTGTTGTTATTGTTACCTCTGTTGCCACGGCTTGTGTTGCTGATGTTGCTACGACTATTGTTGTTGCTCTTCCTGTTCAATTGTGTGCCTGGTGCACGCTGACCCGTGAAATATATGACCTCTCATTGTATAATTCATGAGCCAACCTGTGCGCCAGCAGCGTAGTGATCAACCTCCCCGCGCTGGCCTCCTCACACTGGCTGCTTCACTTGTTAGTGCTAATAAGAGAGAGAGAGAGAGAGAGAGAGAGAGAGAGAGAGAGAGAGAGAGAGAGAGAGAGAGAGAGAGAGAGAGAGAGAGAGAGAGAGAGAGAGAGAGAGTGAGGAATGGAGGGAGAGGGAGGGGGATTCAGGCGGGTAATCTCTAGCTCTGATCTAAAACATTTTGATCGACTACCTTCAAGGACGACCTCTTAGAGTAGTGTTAGTGGAGCAGTGTGTGTGTGAGTTACTCGGTCAGTGGCAGGGTACCACTAAGTAGTGTATTCGCTCTCGTGCTGTGGAACCTTTGCTTCTACGACCTACTTCTCCTCATCACCTAATTCCCTGCCCAGGTGACTGCACTCCAACACCGACATACATACACACAAAAAAAAATAAAAAGAGATGGC